>PVIU01014948.1:0-50030 GCA_004026605.1 Ondatra zibethicus | reverse complement strand
CTAATGAGTATATAATCCACACTTTCTTGATCCATTCTTCCATTGAGGGGCACCTAGGTTGTTTCCAGGTTCTGCCTATTACAAACAATGCTGCTATGAACATAGTTGCACAAATGCTTTTGTAGTATGATTGGAGTTCTCTTGGGTATATTCCCAAGAGTGGTATTGCTGGATCCTGAGGTAGGTTGATTCCCAATTTTCTGAGAAACCGCCACACTGATTTCCAAAGTGGTTGCACAAGTTTGCATTCCCACCAGCAATGGATGAGAGTTCCCCTTACTCCACATCCTCAAGACTAATGTAATTTTTAAGTAGAATACCCTTTTAAGAACTCTTACCTCAGGGTACTAAAAGTAAGAAAAAGTATTTTAAAGATATAATTAATTAAAATAAATAGGGAAACAATGCCTTTTTGAATTTTTAAACAGAAAGTTAAGAAACTGTTCAGTTAAAAACATAGACAAGCCAAGCATACACTGATATTAGCTGTTTATTTTTAGATTTTTATTTTATATAACTAGCACTTTATGACTACATAAATGAAGTTTGATATACTTATTTATAAAGCCCAAAGTTGCTAATTGAACATACACATTAGTTATGGATCGGGAAGCATGGGGAAAGAAAAGTCCTATTTATCTACTACTTAGCAACCTTACTGACATAATGATGTGTATCTTTATATATCTTTGAGGTGTGTAGATGAAGAATGCCAGCCAGAGTTAGGGAAGCTTATGAGTGCATCATGTCTCTCTTTTTGCAGTAATTTTTATATTTATTTCTGTTTATGAGTGTTTTGCCTATATTATATGTATACCATGTGTGTGCCTGTGGAGGTCAGTAGAGGGCATCAGATTCCCTAGAAATGGAATTTCAGATGGCTGTGAGCTACCATGTGGGTGCTAGAAACTGAATTGAATCCTCTGCAAAAGCAACAAATGCTCTAAACCCCCAGCCATCTCTCCGGCCCCTGCAGCCATTTTAGGCCTCTAGAAAAGTCTCATAAAGTCAGGGTAGTCCCATAAGCCATCCATTTGCCTTCTAATGCTAGTGTCCCCATTGACCAGAGTCCGAGTGACAAAGCTAGCCCAAAGTACAGACTGCCTGCAACATCACCTGTTCTCTGCCAACATGTCCCTTGCCTCATTTCAACCTCGTTTGCAGTTGCCAACAGGTGCTGTGTTTCCTTGCTGCCCCTTAGCCTGTGATAGCTCCTGTCTTTCCTGACTTTGACACTTGAAGGTTAATCAGTTTTTTTTCTCCTAGAAAGCCTTTTTAAAAAGGGCTTATCTTATTTTTATATGTGTGTGTTCTCAAAAATCAGCAAATTTTTGCAAAAGAAGGTGCGTAAAAGTACCCAATAAACGTGTGCCAAAATCCCCAGCACAGTTAGACTTAAGGTTATAGTGGTTCAGTCTTCAAAGGACTGAGGGCACCAAGACCCAGTGAGCATGAACAGCTGGGATTCCCATGCCTAGCTAACTAAAAAACAGAGCAGCATTGTATTTTGAATAAGAGGGATATTTTCTTTTTTGGATTTCAGTGTGGCGATTTATCAGAAAATTAGGAAACAACCTTCCTCAAGACCCAGCAATACCACTTTTGGGTATATATCCAAAGGATGCTCAGTCGTGCCACAAGGACATGTGCTCAACTATGTTCATAGCAGCTTTGTTTGTCATAGCCAGAACCTGGAAACAACCTTTGATCGAAGAATGGATAAAAAAAAAATGTGGGACATTTACACAATGGAGTACTACACAGCAGAAAAAAATAACGACAGCTTCAATTTTGCAGGATAACGGATGGAACTAGAAAGCATTATTTTGAGTGAAGTAACCCAGACATAAGAAGACAATTATCATATGTACTCACTCATAGGTGATTTTTAAACATAAGGCAAAGAAAACCAGCTTAGAAACCACAATTCCAGAGAATTTAGACAACAATATGGACACTAAGAAAGACTTACATAGATCTAATCTATGTGGGAGTAGAAAGTATAAAAAGACAAGATCTCCTGAATAAATTGGGAGCATAGGGACCTTGCGGGAGGGTTGAAGGAGGGAGGGGAGTGGCAGGGAGGGGAACAGAGAAAAATGTAGAGCTCAACAAATATCATGGGGAAAAATAAAAGTGCATCATGTCTCTTTATCCCCATGGAGAGCATGCCCATGTCTGCGAGTAGAAACAACTGAGAGTTTACCAAGAACTTCTCTTCCATCCACCCTTCTTGTTTAAGTATTTCCTGCTTTTCAAAAACTTTGTTTTCCTATAAAATTCTCCTGAAACTTCTTAAATAACAACAGCTCTGCATTCTCAGAAAAAGAATAATTTCAAGTCAACATGAAAACTATGTATGAACTCCCCATCATTTCCCTGGACATTATTGATCTTTGCAGCCACAGAGACTATGCCTCTTTGATGGGAATACAGTCTTATGCTTTTCACTGTGCTGCAGCCAAGACCAAACTGAATGAAGTCTTAGTTCTGGAGGAACGTCAAATATCTTTCTGTTTCTCAGCATGTACATTAGAAAAATAGAGTTATTGATCCATATCTCTCATAGGTTTATTCTGAAAGTTTCAAGTTTATGAATGTATGAGTTGGCTTTTGATTCTCCAACCGATACCAGAGCCAACTGATTAACCTAAGACCTTATTTAGTCTCACTGTTTTGAAAGCTTCAGTCCATGATCAGCTGTCTCCGTTGTTTTAGGCCAAGTAAGGTAGTCCAATATGATAGGAGAGTAGTTTGAGTCATCTCTTCACCTTGTAACCAAGAAAAGAAAGTGAAAATGAATAAGACACTAGGGCTCACTCTCCCACAGTTCTATGCCCTCAGTGATGTAATAGTATCTCACTAGGCTCCAGCATTTAAAGGCACCATCATCTCCAAATTGCAGTCTTCTGTAGAGTAAGGCTCCAACTCATGGGTTTTGTGGGCTTATGAAATTCAAGAATAAAAATGATAAATAAAAATAGTATAAAACACATTGCATAATTTTATATAAATGTAAGAATTCTAACTGTACATTCTATCTAAAATTTAATTGTGCTCCACCATTTCTCATTCCCTTGGAGTTCCTCTTGAATCATATTGTTCTCATAGTCTATGCCTGTCTGCTGTTAGTTCTTTATGCATAAGATTTCACATACCTTCACAATATGTACAAACTCAATCACATCAAGAATAACATACAGAAATTCAATCATCCATTAGTTTCAATTAAAATTTATAAAATAAATTAAAAATTATACAATAAAGAGATCTCAAATAATTTTAAAGAAATATTTAAATTATATTTGAATTGACTATATTTTTGAATTGTAAAGTTCAACTTTAAGGAAAGATATTCTGAAAATATTTTATTTTAAGTAATTTAAATGTAAATTGTATTAAATAAAGTAAAAATATTGGAACTAAATATACTTCATTAAATCCTATTGCCATTATGGAAGGAGTTTAAAAAATCTTCTATTTAAGACATAAAGCAACTATGGCATTAGTGATACCTGCCATTAATCATAGGATGCATGATACAGAGTAATAGAGATCTCTGATCTCTGAATTTGAGAATATTCCTGTCTACAGAAGGATTTTCAGGACAACCAGGGCTACCCAGAGAAATCCTGTCTCAAAAAAAAGAAAAAGAAAATAAAGAAAGAAATTTATTAAACTAGAGTTAAAAATATGATAATACACTAACTGAATGAATTAATTATGGTTAATAAAATAAACTAAAACAATAAAAAGTTGTGCAGATCATCAACCTATAAATTGAGTTATTTTATTATACCTGATTTCTAAAATGTTTTGGAAATTGGCTCCAATTAAATAGATGAAATGTAATAGAATTAGCAGAAATTATAAAAAGAGCTATGAAGATTACAGCATAATAAGGTATAATAACTTTTCTACAATATTCTATTGAAAACTGAAAGGAAGCTAATGCTTTTCAAAAAATACCATAAAATTGTCAAATAATCATATAAAATTCCTAAATGCAAATTAATTTTAATACCTTGAAGAATAAATAAAAATAAAAAGTATCAAAATTACATCTGGGTTGGATGGATGTTTGCTCTACAATGTTATACACAAATTACCATATCACCAATTGTTTTATAAATATATAGAACAGCAACAATTCACAGCCCAAATCATTATTTTAGTCAGTTTTACTTAGACTACAATCCAAATATACTGTTACTGAAATTAAATCAGTGGTACACTTGAGTAATATATAAAGGCTTTTTTTTAACCAATAGGATTGTAAATTATTTGTGATATAAAGCAACAACATCACAAGGTAGGAAGAGCTCAGGTTGTGGCTGAGTTGTCCACAGAACTTATCTTATATCTCAACAACTGGCAGAAAAAACAACGTAATAATGGAGCACTATTTCCATTTTTTTATTTCTGTGAATTTTCATCATTTGCATTAAATGATATATATATATATGTATAATTCCAGGTAATCAATATTAATTGGCACAATTCCACATAAGATATTCATATAAGAGAAAATTGAAATAAAACATAACTTAGAATTACTGACCACTTCAATGTAAGGCAATTAATTGCTGTGGATGAAACCTGAAGGTGGGCATCGTTATAAGTCTTCTTGTGTGGTGAAGAAACTTGAAAGCCTTGAGTGCTGCCCTTAGACAAGGGCATAATAAGCCTTAACTTTTAATTTTCCCCAGAAATGGTTAACATTAGTGCCCAACTTTAATGATTTTACTCATATGTCTACACTAGTTCTGCTTCTTTTAAATAACATTTTGTTGTTTCATTTAAGAGAGTATGGTGAAAGTAATTTCAGTGACTATTATTCCAGAATTCTGCATTGCTTATGCACATACTAATTTGCCTGTGTATTAAAATTATAGCTGATGTCAATCTGCAGTGAGAGACTGGAATAGACAATATTGCAAACTGCACAGTATCTGTTCTTAAGTTTCCCTGGGACACTAGCCAAGTTCATCAAGACTAAAAATTATAATGGAATAAAATCATAGAGATATTTACTGAGACCTTTTCATAGTGGTTGACATAAGTAGGTAAAATACCTTAAAATATAAATGTATTTTTATTTGTTTTTTAGAGTTATGGAAATATCCTAAAATCAACTTCTTATTTTTATTAATTAAAAACAATACCAATCCAAATTCCTACTCCTTCCCCTCCTCCCAGTCCCCTAGCTCTCCCTCCACAGACCCTCCCCCTACCCAAACCAACCCTAAGGGAGTGCCATGCACCCTGCCCTGTGGAAAGTCCAAGGCCCTCCCTACTACATCTAGGTTGAGCAAGGTATACATCCAAAGAGAATAAGATCTCAGGAAGCCCTTATATGCAAGTAGAGACATATCCCAGTGTCACTATCAGTGGCCCCTCAGTCTGGCGTGGCTGTCAACCTCCTTCAGAGGGGCTTGGTTGTTCCCATGCTCGTTCACTCCCGGTCAAGTTGGATTTGGTGAGCTCCCATTAGCTCAAGCAAACTGTCTCAGTGGATGGTCCCCTCATGGTCTTTAATTCCTTGCTCATACTCTCATTCCTTCTACTCTTCAACTGGATCTTGGGAGCTCAGTCCAGTGCTCCGATGTGGGTCATTGCCTCTGTTCCCATCTGTTGTTGGACAAAGGTTCTATGGTGACATTTAAGATAATCATCAGTCTAACTACAGGGTAAGGTCAGTTCAGACACCCTCTCCTCTATTGCTTAGTGTCTTAGCTGGGGTCATCCCTGTGGGTTCTTGGGCACATTTCTACAGCCAGGTTTCTTGCTAACTCCAATGGCTCCCTCAATCAAGATATCTCTTTCCTTGCTCTCATATCTGTCCTTCCTCCATATTGACTATCCCATTCTCTCAAGTTCTGCTCAACCCCATTCTTCCCTTCCTTCTACCCCCACCCCCTGCCTCCAAATTTTTGTCTGATTCCAATTTCCAGGTAGGACTATATATGTTTTTCTTTAGGTTCAACTTATTACTTAGTTTCTCTAGGATTCCAAACTATAGGCTTGTTGCCCTTTGTTTATGACTAGTATCCACTTATGAGTGAGTACATACTATATTCATGTTTTTGGGTCTCGGTTACATCACTCAGGATAATTTTTTCTAATTCCGTCCATTTGCATGCAAAATTCAAGGTGTCATCATTTTTTACTGCTGAGTAGTACTCTAATATGTAGATGTGCCACACATTTTTTATCCATTCTTCAGTTGAGGGGCATCTAGGTTGTTTCCAGATTCTGGCTATTACAAATAATGTTAATATAAACATAGTTGAACAAATGCTCTTGTAGTAAGATTGAGCATCTTTTGGATATATTCCCAAGAGTGGAATTTCTGGATCCTGAGGTAGGTTCAATCTCAGTTTTCTGAGAAACCACCACACTGATTTCCAAAGTGGTTGCACAAGTTTACATTTGCACCAGCAATGGATGAGTATTCCCCTTGCTCCACAACCTCTCCAGCATAAGCTATCATTAGTGTTTTTGATCTTAGCCATTCTGACAGGTGTAAGATGGTATCTCAGAGTTGTTTTGATTTACAATACCCTGATAGCTAAGGAAGAAGAACATGTCCTTAAGTATCTTTTGGCCATTTGAAATTCTTCTGATGAGAATTCTGTTTAGTTCAGTATACCACTTTTTAATTGGATTATTTAGAATTTTAATGTCTAATTTCTTGTTTTCTTTATATATTTTGGAAATCAGTCCTTTGTCTAATGTGGGGCTGGTGAAGATTTTTCCCATTCAGTAGGCTTCCTTTTTGTCTTATTGACTGTGTCCTTTGCTTTACAGAAGCTTCTCCGTTTCAGGAGGTTCCCATTATTTACTGATGCTCATATTGTGTGTGCTACTGGGGTTATACATAGGAAGTGGTCTCCTTTGCCCATGCATTGAAGGCTGCTTCCCACTTTCTCCTCTATCAGGTTCAATGTTGTCAGATTTATATTGACGTCTTTAATCCATTTGGACTTGAGTTTTGTGCATGGTGACAGATATGGATCTATTTTCATTCTTCTACAGATTGACATCCAGTTATGCCAGCACCATTTGTTGAAGATGCTTTCTTTTTTCCATTGTATCTTTTTTACTTCTTTGTCAAAAATCATGTGTTCATAGGTGTGTGAATTAATATCCGGGTCTTCAATTCGATTCCATTGGTCAATGTATCTGTTTTTATGCCAATACCAAGCTGTTTTCATTACTGTAGCTCTGTAATAGAGTTTGAAGTCAGGGATGGTAATGCCTCCGGCAGTTCCTTTATTGTACAGGATTGTTTTGGCTATCCTGGGTTTCTTGTTTTTCCATATGAAGTTGAGTATCATTCTTTCCAGGTCTGTGAAGAATTATGTCGGCATTATGATGGGGAATGCATTGAATCTATAGATCGAATTCGGTAAGATTGCCATTTTTATTATGTTGGGAGATCATTCCATTTTCTTGTGTCTTCTTCAATTTCTTTCTTCAAAGACATAAAGTTCTTGTCAAATAGGTCTTTCACTTCCTTGTTAGTGTTACCCCAAGATATTTTATGTGATTTGTGGCTATTGTGAAAGGTTATGTTTCTCTGATTTCCCTCTTTGATTGCTTTTTCTTGGTTTTCTTGGGTTTCTTTGAGGGATTTATTAATTTCTTCCAGCTTTTTGTTTGTCTTCTCCTCCATTTCTTTATGGGAGCTTTTCACTTTATCTTTAAAGGTCTCCATCATTTTCATTAAGTAATGTTTAAAGTCATTTTCTTCTATATCTTCTGTGTTAGGATGATCAACTCTTCCAGTGTGTGTCTGCTGGGTTCTGGTGGTACCATGTTGCTTTTTAGGATGTTGGAGGAGTTCTTGTTTTGGCACCTTCCCATCTCTTCCTTCAACCCTTACGTCTATTATGTCCACCAAGAATTGGTCTCCATGGAGCTTGCAGGGAACAACGCGTTGTTGTTGGGATAGATGGCTGTCTTGCAAAACAGCTCCCTGCTGGTGATAGGAATGCCATAAATGTATTTTTAATCTGATCTTAAAAGTACATCATAAAGATCAGTGTCTTTGCAGAGTTTATCAAAGAATCTGTATATTTTTCCTCTTGTAAGTACAGTAAAAAAGTAAGAATTGATTATTATCTATTAGAAGTATTGAGATGTTAATCTGAATTCTATTAGTTAAAACAAATTTTATAAAAATATAATTTTCATTGGATAAATAACATTTCAAATGTATTATTATTAAGAAAATTTATAAAATAATGCCTGGAAAGGAAGGAATAAAATGCAGTTAATTATTATATGCTCCTTGAGCTATTTTCTTATATATTGTGGTAAAAGATACAAAAGTATGAAGACGATTCTGTTTAACACAGAGCATGTTCTTAATCTGCTATGATAGATTATACTGTAGATGACAAGTGAAAAAGTAAATGAGTACATCAGTCGTTTCACATTTATTATTGAATGCCCTAATCATTCAGAAAGAATACATATAATGATACTAGATAATTATGTTCCATCTACATTCATGCATATTTCAGGGAAAAAATCCTGTGTATTTTTGCTCTTCCATTGTTCTACATGACATAAAAAGTTAAGGTTTGTTTGATGCTATGGAGGAGGGTAAAACTAATTAAATAATGACAAAAATTATATGTACTGAAATGTTAATGAAAATGTAAGATATATTGTTGCAACTAATTATTTTCTCAAAACATAAATACAAAATGATATTTAAAATTTTAATTTCCCAATGTGACTGAACGAGAACAGTAGGCCACACCGGTATTCCCTTAATGATAAACATTTTGAGTGTAGCTGCCTAGATTCTATTTAGAATTCAGTTCACCTATTTCTGACTCATCATTCTTGGGACTAAAGGAAAAGTAAGTTTGTAAACATCTATAAATTAACATTTGTCGTTATTTTTAATAAAAAATAAGTAAAATAAAATATAAATGTCTCAAAATATCTGAAAATAACAAAAAATATTGAATTGCACAAGTTATTACTAGAGATGCCTATAAGAGAAAAAGGTACTGACAACTTCTAGCAATAAAACAAGTTGAGGTGTAAGATTATTTTACATACACACACACAGAGTCAGACATATCAGAGAAAAAGAATTCTATTTATTATTATTATTATTATTATTATTAATCAGTTTAAAAAGGAAAAAATGTCATGTAAGGTTTGGTCACTTGAATTCTGGAAATGTTTTCTTGTACAACTAATAAGATAATCAATTTCAGACAACATTGTGGCATAGCAGAACTTAGAAAACAGTTTAAGAAGTGACTGGATCAATCCACTGAAGCATGATGACCCAGCAGGACACATTAAAAAAAAAAACTCACTGGCTCTCAGAAGCCATCAACTGTAAATATTTCCTTAACTTGAATGGGAGCTAGTCAGCTCCTATCCATGCCCTGCTGGTATGTTGACAGGTCTGATCTCTTATGGTTATTTTACAGGAAACCACAGTTGCTGTGAGTTCATGAGAGAAGTAATCCTGTCACATTCAGAAACAGTGAGTGTTTCACTCTGTTTCTCACCAATTTCAGGCTATTATAATTCTTCTGCCCATTCAAGAGCATGCCTGAACCCTCAGGTAAGAAGGTGTTATACAGATATCCCATCGATGGAACCTCTTATTTCTCAACCTATCATCCTATGATTACAACAAGAGCATTATCTCCAATGCCAGGTAACTTCAATGTGTGTGTGTGTGTGTGTGTGTGTGTGTGTGTGTGTGTGTGTGTGTGTGTGTGTAGGAAATATGGCTCATGTGTGATTCCTCTCTGTATTCTGTGATTACCATTGATTAATAAAGAAACTTCCTGGGGCCTGCACAGGTGCAGAATAGAGGTAGGTGAGGAAAACTAAACTGAATGATGGAAGAATGTAGGCAGAGTAGGGGAGGAGCCATGTAGCCCCAACAGAGACAGACGTTGGATAAAACTATGCAGTAAGCCACAGCCACATGGAGATACACAGATTACTAGAAATGGGTTAAAGTAACATGTAAGAGCTAGCCAATAAGAAGGTAGAGATAATAGGCCAAGCAGTGATTTAATTAATACAGTTCCTGTGTGGAAATTTCAATCCTGGGCAACCGGAAATAAGCAAGCAGTCTTCGCCAACACTTTTGGTATTCTTATGTATGAGAAAGTTTCAGTTCTCAGAACACTTAGCATTTCATTACAGTCTGTAAATTCAATTCCAGGAGATCCAATTAACCCTTTTGCCTTCTGTGGGTACTGCATGCATCTTATGCATAGACATACATAAAGGGAGAATATCCTTACACATAAACATATATAAATATGTGAAGACATATACTATATAATGAACATATAATAAATATTTTATATATTTATAAACAATACATAATAATATATGAATATATACCTTTGTATGTATTACACAAAATTTCTAAAACAACGTGTTTCTGTATGTTTTTCTAATATACTTAGTGTTAGTTACGAGTTTTCTACCCAGATTGTTTCATGCCCATGTGTAAATCAGTGGATGTGAAAACAGAACAGAAAACAGAGAGGCACAGGGGCATTTTGAGAAAGGTAGTGGAAGTACAGGCAGGAACATGATTAGAGTACATTTCATTCACTAGAAAATTTCCAAAATTTCAACAAAAATACTAACATACTTTACAAGTGATTGGAAGGTATTTTAGCTAAACAACAAAAAATCATGTGTTATCAAAAATTTCCCTCACTGTATAAGATACCTATTTTAAACTATTTTTGTGACAAATTGGAGATTCCAATTCATATGCACAGTTTGTAATAATGGTCAATGATGGCCCCAAACAATAAACATTTACATTTAATTTCATGTTCAGCAGCAATTACAACAAATGACAAAGGAAATATTTGAATGTGAGATAACTAGTTTATTTCAGCTTAAGAACATACAGTTTTTTATTTAAAAATTGGAACATATACTTTTTCAGAAATTTTAATCTTATCTCCATAATCATCATTAGTGTTAAAACTTTTAAGGTCTGTACAAGCTCAAATTCATTGTCCCCCACATCCAGTAAGAACTAAGATTTTCAGTGTCTCACAACTAAAATAATAGCAAACAATTGACCAACAAACACACATAGAGATTACATTTGTTATATTCCCTTTTTTATTTAAGTTGTTTTTAAAATTGAAACCATGTTTCCTTTTTTTTTTTGGATTTTCAAGGCAGCGTTTCTTTGTGTAACAGGCCTGCGTGTTCTGAATGTAGCTCTTGTAGACCAGACTGTCTTTAAACTCATGGAGATCTACCCATCTCTGCCTCCCAAGTGCTAGGATTAAAGGTATGCAGCTTTCATATATCAGCTCAACTTTATTCCAGAGTATAAGTAATATATAATATTGGGGATCTGTAGTAAGGGGCATGGGCCATGTTCCCAGTGCCTGGCTAGCTTAATCCCCGAAATAATTACACAGAAACTATATTCATTTAAAACGCTGCCTGGCCTATTAGTTCTAGCCTCTTATTGGCTAACTCTCACATCTTGATTCAACCCATTTTTAATAATCTGTATGTCACCATGAGGTTGTGGCTTACTGGAAAGATTCAGCATGTCTAAGTTGGCAGCTTCATGCCAGCAGCTCTCTCTGTCTTCTTCTCAGCATTCTGTTCTCTTTTCCCCACCTATCTAAGTCCTGCCCTATCAAAAGGCCAAGGCAGCTTCTTTATTTAACCAATGAAAGCAACACAAATGCAGAAGGCCCTCATACACCATTTCCCCTTTCCTGGATGAAAAGCAGGCCTGCTCTTCTTACTACAGATTGGCTGCCCAACATGGTTGACTGACTCCACGTAAAATCTGAGAGTTTCAAAATGAATACAGAGTTTTTGCTGTTTGCTAGCGGGGTGCTGCAGAGAAAATTTCCTCACTCAGCAGCCGCAACAGTAAAAAAAAATGCATTGGTTTTAAAATGCCAGCTTTCTGGGCTATGCTGCTGATGCCATCTCTGGCTCCCGCTGGAGACAGATTATTTGGACGAGGTTTCTGACTAAAGTGCTATGGCTTGCTTGATGGCAATGTGGGCTGTTGTGTACCTGGAACTGTGCGCAGCTCAGAGGCACAAGTGACTCAGAGGCACAAGAAGCCCCGCCATGCTAGCTGTGCAGTGCGCACGGCTCAGAGGCACAAGCGACTCCACCATGTTGGACTGGGCAGAGCAAGTAGGCAGTACCTGTATTTGACCTGGGATTGTCGCAGCTTAGATTCTTAAGAGCTTAGCATTTTAAAAGCACAAAGCAAAAGTGTTCCTGGACAGTAAAGAATTACAGATTTGCAATAGGACAGATTCAGACATAAAAGACCTCTAAATGGGTCACACTGTTGAATAAAGATACATAGTAGGCTTAAAAGAGAAAAGAAATAAAGAGTATAGAGAGATGCTTAAAAAAGGGTAAAGTCTTTAAAGAGACAGAGTACAGATAGTTATAGATTAAAAAAAATAAGCCACATAATTATGTATTTTATTGTATTTTCTTTAAATTTTTTGACTGTGAAGGAGCTAACTGCATAGAGACATTTCATTGCATGGTCTGCTAAAGTAAACCAGCATATATGTTCTAAAGTTATCTTGACTTCAAAATTTGGGTCTAAGGATATGATGCTTTGGAAAAGATGTTCTTCTTTTGTTTTCACAGAAGGTGAGAACCAGCGGATTGCTTCCAGACCAATAATATGGTTTCATGGACCCCCAGCATCTTGAAAGGTCACCATAAACACCTTCAGAAAATAACTTCACTCAACTGCCAACTGAGATGAACCTGGCACACAGGATACACCATGAAAGACCTGATTAACAGTACCCCCATATAGCAGGAAGAAGTTTGGAGAGAAAAAACTACATCCATATTCCCAAACATTGTTTATAAATGTTCTTTTACATTTAAAGGGGGATATGATATAGATATGGATAATTTACATTGGTATAAATTTTGCTTTATTGATATAAATTTAAGGTCAATTTTTTATATATATGTATATTTCTGCTCTTAAGGTATTGTGATTTTGTAGTTCATTTAAAAATGTAATGTATAATTAGGAAATATAGGTTAATAGATAATCATCTATAATAATCAAGCTTGTAGTCATGTTAGATTTTCTAGATATATAGAGATATATTTCAATTAAATAGGCATTCTTCATATCTTTCAAAGATGACAGAATGTGGCATTTAATGTTTTAACTTAGGGCTTTTCATGACATTGAGACATGTCTGCTCCTGGAAGCACCATGCTACTTCAAGAGGAAGATGGGCATCGAAGAGCCTCCTTATGGAGTTGGTTAGCCATTTTGGCAATAAACTGCTCTTGCCTGGACTGTTGCATAAACTGGACACAAAGAACCTGCAGAGAGAGGACTGCTGAACTTGCCTAAAGGTGAGATGATCCTTCAAGGTTGCTGATTCATGAAAGAGTCTGTGAGACATTCTGCAGGAAACAGAAGAAAGTGACTGAACTGTCTTTGAAATTTCCTGCTTCATGGAAGTGTCTGCTGAATACTGTGGGCCTGTAGGCTGAAGATGGATGGCCCAATGGTACAGAATAACTTTGGGTGACTGTACAGGCAGCGCGATGTCTCTGTCATTTCTAGAGTTTTGGAAGTTGCTTACTTCTTGTTTACTTAGGTAATATTATATCCTTCTGGAGTCTTTGATGGCGTTGAAGAATAGATAGATAGTTACAGTTATAGTTTTCCATTGTTATGATAAAAGATAAAATAGATCTAAATATTGCAACTATAATTCTTGCTTGATAACTGTTTTGTTATATGTAATTTTACTATGTTAAAAATGAAAGCCTTTCTTTTTTTTTTAAACAAAAAAAGGGGAAATGGTGCAGAAGGTCCTTCTTTCTGTGTGTTCCTTTCATTGGTTAAATAAAGAAGCTGCCTTGGCCTTTTGATAGGGCAGGACTTAGATAGGTGGGGAAAAGAGAATGGAATGCTGGGAAGAAGGCAGTGTGGCAGACACAATGAATTTCTGGCCTGAGATGTACGTAGGTGAGAATCTTCCCCGTAAGCCAAGACCCCGTGGTGATACACAGATTACTAGATATGGGTTAAAGCAAGATGTGAGAGTTGGTCAATAAGAGGCTAGATATAAAAGGCCAAGGACGCTTCTTTATCTAATCAATGAAAGCAACACATAGAAAGAAGGACCTCCTATACCAGGGATCCTGAGAACAACCTCTAATTTTGCACTAAGTGCCATACTCCTATCACAAAGCTTTATATGCTATAGTAGGTCCTATAACACATCTCTTAGTACAAATCTTCTTGGCAGGGATTTGTGCCAATGTGCAAGCTAAATATAATCAGGCATTTGGTTTAGAGACAGTTTTTAGAAAAGGTCAGCCCTCCAGGCCCAGGGACATTCTCTAGATAATGGCAGGTAGAAAGCAGGAAGCCTTGCTAGGAAGGGAGGGAGTTTCCATATTGTCCAGATTAGAGAGAAAACAGCTAGGCTATAGCAGACTGCAACCTGTAACCAGCGAGCAATGTATCCCAACATGTGTAGGAAGCTAAACCTCAATGTGTTGATATTTTAGATATGTCTGTTACTGATTGGTAGGAATTTATATAACCATGAGGGTGGGGTCTTTATGAGACAAATATCTTTTTGAGATTTGGGAGCTTGTGCTCCATGCATGAGCTAAAGTAAGACCATAAAGAGGCACAGCTAAAGGCTACTGTCTGCAACCCAAACAGAGGTTTTCATAGTGCTTTAATTGGTATCTGCGATATCCCCAAAGAAAAGAGTTTAAAAGGATAATCTCTAGAGTGGTGTGTTCAATGAGAACATGCTTTTGAAGGCCACAATAGAATTCCTGACACTTTTTCTAATCTTTTTTCTGCTTCTTTGTTTTGTTGCATTATGTACTCTAGGCATATTTTCTGCAAAGGTCCCAAACAATGGAGCATATAATCTAGGACTTAAAACTTCAAAGCTGCCAGTCAAAGTTAACTGTACCATATATTTTGCATAGTGATGAAGAATTAAGCATTATACACATGATTGAAGGCCTTTGGAAATAATAGAAATTCAGTTAAAATAAAAATTTGAAAAATAGACTCCATTGACTCTTGAAACAGACCTGGGGACTGTGCTTCCTGGCTTGTAGAGCAATTGATGCTTAATCATTAAAAAAAGTCAGTAATCCTTATTTTTAGGTACTTCTGTTTATCTTCTTAATTATTATCTCAATCCTTTTTCTGTCTGGATAGCTGTACTTTTGGTTCAAATAAATTAGGTTTTTAAGCATGTAGCAAACAAAAGTAAAGGAACATATAACAAATAGCCCATAGGCAATATTATAGAGCACTTATAACACCTGATAACATTGATCAGATAAGCACAACTGAAAGGACCATCAAAAGTAACACAGCAGTTAACAGCCACAGAGAGACAGCACCATCAAAACAGATGTTTACAGCATCTATCAAAAATGAACAGACAGGCCCTGATTGAGAGATTTCTAGACACCATGTTTTCCTGTAGGCCCCGTGAATTGGTTCCAAAGTCTTGTCCCCACTACATGGGTTTTTATAACATGAGATCAACAAGAGATAGCATTAGAAGATGGTTTTCCTCATAACTGTCCTCAAGTGCACAAAGTTTATAACATGTTTAAATGTATGTTGTTCTCCTTACTTGTCAGGCATTCAACCTGTATGCACCTTAGAGAACACCATCCCCATAGTTAGGTATAAAGAGATCGACAGTAGTCTCAGACTCAATTTTTGTTCAAAAAATATTTGACAATTATCTAATATAATTGACAATTACCTAATATAATTGGTATTACATTATTAATGAACATATTTCTTTTGGAGGAAAAAGTTAGATAATAGGTAGAGAATGCTGTAACCTATCACCAGCAAAGAATTCACAGTCTTCCCTCATTTTAACTTTTTTATATGTTTAAACTATTTATTTTAGCAGCCGTGTTCATGTGCATGGCACATGCATGGCACATATGATCAGAGGAAAACCCCTTGAAGTTGGTTCTCTACTTCCTCCGGAATTACATATGAAATCTAGCGAGCAAATTAACATCATCAGACATGGTGACAGTTACCTTTACCTGATGCTTCTTCGTACAAGCCTTCTTTCTTTGTTGTAAATATTTACTGCCTTGACAAGTGTTTCTAATTAGGTGTGTGCTTACCTTTAGTCAATTCATGGTGATAGAAACCTGTGTCTGAATGTTGTTACCCTTGATCATGCTACAAATTTCTTCCTGAAGATGAAAACATTGCCTTAAGTATCTTTTGGCCATTCGAAATTCTTCTGTTGAGAATTCTCTGTTCAGATCATTACCCCATTTTTTAACTGGGTAATTCAGCATTTTAATGTCTAGTTTCATGAGTTCTTTGTATATTTTGGAAATCAGACCTTTGTCTGATGTGGGGTTAGTGAAGAACTTCTCCCATTCAGTAGGATGCTTTTTTTGTCTTAATGACAGTGTCCTTTGCTTTACAGAAGCTTCTCAGTTTCAGTTCAGGAGGTCCCACTTATTCATTGTTGCTCTTATTGTCTGTGCCACTGGGGTTTTACATAGGAAGTGGTCTCCTGTGCCCATGTATTGCAGGCTACTTCCTATTTTCTCTTCTATCAGGTTAAGTGTAAGCGTATAGCTCACAAGCTTAGAGAAGCAAAATAGCAAGGTGAACCCAAAGAAAAACATATATAGATCCTCCCGGAAACTGGAAGCAAACAAGATCACCGGGCAAAAGGTGGAGGCACGGGAATGGGGATAGGGGTGTAGATAGGATTGGGGGGGGGTGAAAGGGAGAGAGGGAGGGAGAAGGGAGAAGGAATGGACTGGGGAGAGCTTGGGGAGTGAGAGAGTGGAGATGGAGGAAAGGTGGATATTGGAGAAGGGAATAAGATAACTACATTAAGGGAGTCTTTTTAGGATTGGCAAGAGTCTTGGCTCTAGAGGGGATCACAGGTGTCCACGGAGATGTCCCCAGCTAGGTACTTGGGCAGCAGAGGAGAAGGTGCCTGATCTAGCCTTGTCCCATAGTCACATTGATGAATATCTTGATCATCAGCATAGAAATTTCGTCCGATGGATGGAGATAGAGACAGAGACCCACATTCACATCACAGCAATGGACTTAGCTCCCTAGGTCGAGTCGAAGAGCAGAAGGTGGGAGAAGATGAGCAAGGAAATCGGATCGGGAGAGGCTGGTCCACCAACCGTGACAGTGTGCCTGATCTAATGGGAGCTCACTAAATCCAGCTGGACCAGGACTGAATAAGCATATGATCAAACCGGAATCTCTGAATGTGGCTGACAATGGGGGCTGACTGAGAAGCCAATGATAATGGTACTGGGACCTATCTCTTCTGCATGTATTAGCTTTTTGGGAATCTAATCTATATGGATGCACACCTTCCTAGGCCTGGATGGAGGGGGGGGCCTTGGGCTTCCCACAGAGCAGGGTACCCTGCCCCCTCTTAAGGAAGCAGGGGGAGGGAGGAGGGTTAGTGGGGTTGCGGTAGGGGACTGGGAGAAGGGGAGGAAGTGTAAATTTTTTGAATGAAAAATAAAAGAATATAAAAAGATGAAAACATTGCCAATGGAGAAAACAAAATATAACTAGTAAATTCAGTTTTCACATGGAATAACAAGATATCACAGGATATGCCCGATGACCTCAAATGTAAACTAACATTTGACATCTGGGATTCTAAAGTATAAAATATCTTTTCCATTATAGTTTATTATGCAAGAAGTAAAACACTTTTTTATTACTATTTTTATTGAGCTCTACATTTTTCTCTGCTCCTCTCCCTGTATCTCCCCTCCCCTTCAACCTACACCTAAGGTCCCCATGTTCCCAATTTACTCAGGAGATCTTGTCTTTTTCTACTTCCCATGTAGATTTGATCTATGTACATCTATGCTTATAACCCGTGAAACCAGAATGTCAATCACCATTTAAAGAATGCTTAATGAAAAACTTTCTGGGATATTAGTTAATAGAATATTCCTGTTGTCAATAGGGACTTTGATAGGTCTTTTAATGACTGAATCAGAACGCTGCAGTGTTCTGTTTTAAGTAAGAGAACCCTTGCTCTATTGTGTAAGATGAACTAGTAATTATAAGTAGATCAGAACTTCAAAAAAGTAAATTCTTCTGGCAATTTACTACTTAAACAAAGTATTTTCTTTCTTTTTTTATGCTACTTTTACTTTTTGTGAGTTAGTGTCTCATGTCATATAGACTGGCCTCAAACTCATCATGTATTTGAGGTTCCTCTTGAACACCTAGACTTCCCAACAATACATCCTCAGTGCTAAGATTTTAGGGATGAATTACCATGCCTAAAATTGAAAAATTTTAACTGATAGTCACATAGTTTTTAGTTTTTTGGATGTCCAGCTCCGAGAACACTTCCCAGGGTAGTTCAGATAAATGCTTCTCAGGAGTGAGGATTGAAAGATTTCTGTAATCACTTCACTCATGATCAGAGGGTCCTCTTATTCTTCCTTAATTCTAATTCTCTTTTTTTCTAACTGTTTATAATTTTTAGGTCTGATTCTTTAGTTCCGATAGTGTATCTATAAAGCTTTTTTTCTAATTCTCTGTTTCAATTCTCTTTGCTTCTTTTTTCATCTACCTTGAAAACACTTTTTACAGGAGGTTTAAGGTAATAAAGTTACAAGGATCACATCTCATTAGTCATAGCACACTTCTTAGGTAAGTGTTAAGGGCAGAGCCATTTACCATGGCATCACAAAGTTTCAAGTTTTCTGATGTAAGACTTGATCAAAAGCTGTTGACACAGTGCCTGCTAGGACAAGTTGTGAGACAATTCTTTTATTAGCCAACTTGGCAAGAAAAGAATTGGCATGATTTTTTTTTTTAGATTTCTTTGTGTTAATTACCTTGGTCAGACACCTGCATCTCTGAACTTGTTCATTAGTGTAAAGTTTTTAACTTAATATACATCTAGTTTGAATTTGCTCTAATGTAAAAATGAACTAATTGTGCGTATTTTGTATTAGACTGAGCAGAAATTGTTTTCTGATATTAGTCTGAGTAAAAAGAACAAAGTAAGCTTTTAAGTGTCTTACAAACTATTGTGAGACAATAGATCTAGTTATGAACCATATTTTTATAAATCAAAATCATACAAATTAATGAGAATTCATCTTTCTTATCATTCAGATATATGAACCCATCAGATTGAGATGCCCTCATGAGATTACATATATGTCTCATATGAAATTACACATTGCACTGCAAGTATTAGGGAGATATCAAAGCTGCTTTTGCACATGTGGAACTACAGACTGGAGTAACAGTCTCCATATTCAGCAGTCCTACAGGCCACACTTGAGAAGGATTCTCCTCCATCAGAAAATTATTCCTCTAGTGGATTGACATCAGAACACAAGTTTTCACCTGTTGTATACTTCCATGTCCTTGACACAGTTTTATTTATTATGTTTACTCTTTCTATTTTAGATCAATTAAATGGGTATATTGGTTATGAAACCTTTCTATTTCTTCAAATTGTTTATTTTATGATATTATATAGTTATATAGATACAACTACACAACAAAATAAAAATAAGTTATAGATGTTCTTGAAGATTTTGATTTTGTATCCTTTGTGCAAATATTTTAATAATAATAAATGACACATCTCTATTGTATACCTATGTATTTGGTTTTAATTTGTTTATTTATTTCATTTGTTCACTAACCATCTCTTATTTGCACTTTATTCGTATTGGTAGGGATTTGGTATTTAGCCCAAATTTTGTTTATTGCTTGACTGTCATTTTATATCAATTAAGAGTTATAAGTAGCTGTTATTGAAGGAAAAAAGCATAACTTGTATTTAGAACTCTGCAAAATATAAATGCTGATTCTATACACTTTTCAATACTGCCTTATGATTTTTTAATACATTCTGCTGATGGAATCCTTTATGACATTGAAGTTGGTAAGAGTCTGATTGTCCAGTAATTGATACTGTCTCATCCCCAAGAACATATTTTGAACACACTCTGTAGTCCTGGATAATTTTATATTAACTTGACATAACATAAGGTTATTTTGGAAGATAGAAGCTCAATTGAAAAATGTCCCAACCAAATTGTTCTGTGAGGAAGCTGGTGGTGAATATTCTTAATTATTGAATGATATGGAAGGACTATGCTCAGTGTTGTCTGTGTCATTCCTGGTGGTTTTGTGTTTCATAAGAAAGTATGTTGAACAATCTACTAAAAGTAGCATTCCTCCATGGCCTGTGTATCACCTCTGGCTTCCATGTTTCTGCTGTGTTGTGTTCCTACCCTTACTTTCTTCAGAGGTGGCTTGTGATATGGATCTATAAGTTGAAATAAACACTTTCTTCCCTCAAGTTATTTATGGTCATGATGTTTACAATAAAATAAACCCTGACTAAGCATCACCATAGCTTTGTAAAATGTATTAAAACATGTGCTATTGAATTGAGATAAATGTCAAATAAAACCATAAAGAAGGCTTTTGGAAGGAAAAGAAAACAGGTCAAGGGTTTATTTTTAAAGTAATACTTAATTTTTGAGAATTTAATACAATATATTGTTGTATGTATTTATTACATATTTATTTTGATTTCATTGTTTTTAAAGTAGGAAAAGAAGTAGACATAATATAATGTAAAGAATGCAAAAATAAATCTAGTTAATTGTTGGCACATGTATTTTTCTTTCCTTGTGTATGTGTTTAAGTCTGTGTTTTTGTTTGCATGTGTTTATGCTTATAGTATGTGTGTATGGTATTGCATATGTATAAATATGTGCATTGGATATGTATGCATATACTATCTATGTATACATATGTGTATTGTATGAATGTGTACTGTATATGTGTGTATTTGCAGGTATATGTGTGTATGTCTGTGTATTGGATGTATATGCATGTGTGTATATATATATGTGTGCATTGGGTATCTATTTGCATATGCTGTATGTGTATATATGTTTATGTGGTATATTGCATGTATGTGTGTGCATTCTATGAGCCATAGGCATTATTGGCAATATTTTTTCAGAAAAACAGCTTTTGATTTTAAGAAAAGTATGCATTCTGTCTAGCACATTAAACATGTTGACTTGGTAAGGCAGCATTAACACAAATACAAGTTAATGCTTTTTAAACCTAAGGTCAGTATGATGTTTCTAGGTACTGCTTACATCATAAAAACAAATATAGAACAGAGGCAAAAAGCAGTTCTTCAACATGTAAGCAGTTAACATTCTCAATATATTCTGATATACCAATAACATTCTTGAATACTATGTATATGCTAATTAATATGCACAGAAATGTTAGGTATTGCTATTGCAACAAAAGTTTAAACTCAAGTTAATGAGAAAAACAAGAGTAAAAAGCACTGAATGCCTAAAGAAACATAGTTCTCACAGTTGACCAAAGATGCATTAGGAGCCTGTCTTCTCAACCCCTCTGATGTGCATTTTTCACAAATAACAAGCATACTCACTTTATGAAATGCCACCAGAATAATTTCCCTCTTTATTTCACCTCAAGTTGGATTTGTATGAGCAAAGTAGTTTTAAAATGAATGATAATTAATGCTTTTTTATATTTCCAATTTTCAGCAATTGCTTTCCTTTAATCATCCTTTATTGTTTATGATTCTGAATTCTAATATCAGAAACAACTTTCTTTGCCTAAATATTATCTCATCCTATCACACAATTATCAATTTCTTCTTAGAGAATTTATCAGGCTGGAAGAAATAGCTTAAAGATTAAAGGCACTTACTCTTAGCCATAATAAACTGAGTTATAGTCCCAAAATCTACATTTCTGAAGAAGAAAAGTGATTCTATATCATTGTTCTCTGACTTCCATATGTATGCTTTGTGACACTCTTGCCACCAGCCACAAGTACACACAACACTAAAAACTGAGAATGTAGTAAAAGAGATGATGTGGACAATAACACAAGAAACTTTTGCCTCCGATTTCTGTGGCTCATCTAGATGATACAGTAAGTGACATCACACAGTCACTTTGTGCCTTGGTTTTAAGATGGATCCTGTTTTTGGTGGTTTTGCCTAGGATATTAACCGAAGAATATAAAATCACAAATGTCGTTCCCTACACATTGTTTGTTATTGTCCAGAAACAACTGCACAACTTACTAGAATTTATTTTGTGGAGATAAAATGATTTTACTGTTTTCTGGATAAGACACCACTGTTAGGACTTCTCTCCGCCCCCCTCTCCTTTTCCTTCTCTCTCTCTCCCTCCCTCCCTCCCTTCTCTATCTCTTTCTCTCTCTCTCACACACACACATCTATGGTAAATGAGAATTCACTTGCTATAGCAATATTATCAAAAACAGTTATAAGGCAGGTTTTATTTTTTAAAAGAGGAAATATTTGATATTAACAATATTTATGTTTTGCTGGTATGTAACAAACAAGAATAAAATGATATTTATGTGTGAATTTTGAAACCAAATGGATGTATTTCTCAATTTGATATGCACAGGGTTTATTTCTGGAGTGTTATTAGTTCCAGGTAAAGAATGATTCACAAAATTTCCCCATGTAATTGATTTGTTTTCTATTCATGTAGAATGAAATTGCAAACGCAGCTTCATACATAGAACATTTTCATTTCTTTCCCTGAAAACTAGGCTCCAATTTTCTGCCTAATACGAGAGATGACACCATGAACATCTGACAGCACACTGCTTGTCCTTAGTTTATGCTACGATGGAGACAATAGTCCACAAGATCCTTTAAAGTACTGTTTTCCTGGAAGAATTTATCTTGTTTCTGCCTTTGAACTCAGGATATGTGTGTGTGTGTGTGTGTGTGTGTGTGTGTGTGTGTGTGTGTGTGTGTACACATAGTCATCATATCATACATAAATTGCATTGGGCAATAGAAGCTACAAGCAAAACAAAAATCTGGGAAAAAAAAACATTCATTCACCTTCCAGAGTTTCCTCATTTTACTTTTAAAAATTCAAGATATTTACACTCTTAGTATATTCCATAAATTTGGTGATAGGCTTAAAAAGAAATATATTGAATATTTGACTTAATTCTTCAGGATATGTTTTTCTTCTATATTTTATTATCCTTTTGCAAGCACAATCTTATTCGTTAGTAACTCTTCGTTTTCTTTTTGCTTCGTGTACTATCAGTGTCTTTGTAAAATAAATCCTATATTTTCATGTATATATGATTCAGAATATTTTCAATGTAAGTAAACATAGGAGTACTTTAAATATAGAGGTGTTTTGAGAAAATACCCTTCATTTTTCAGGTTATCTGATGCAGGACATACTTGGGAAATTCTCTGGTCAAAACTACTCTGGGAAATCCTTCCTGAAAAAGTCCTATGGGAATGGGAGTGGGAGAAGAAAAAAAGAGAGGAAAGGAAAGGGAACAAACAAGCAAGTTAGGAAAGCTCAATAAGAAATTTTCTTCTACATGCTGACATCCAATTATATCAGCACAATTTGTTGAAAATGTTTTCTTTTTTTGTGGAAGTCTACAGAGATTTCATTCCATCTTAACTTAAGGTCAGAAAGTTCAAGCTTGTTTTTGTTCCTCAAGGCCAAATAACAGAATGTTTGGCCAAAGGTGTGGTTACTAGAGGTTTTGAGAATTAAAAAGGTGTCAATGCTTGTTTATTCCCTAAACCATAGTAAGGAAGTTTTTTGCCCTCCCCTTTTTGCTTTGGGTATTAAAGAGCTATGAGAAATAAATTCAGGGCTATTGCAATATTTCCACTGAGAGTCCTCCTGATTCTATCTTCTTTCTTTTGTCTCTTTCTTTCTTAATTCTCACTCCCCTATTCAGGTACTGTTCAACAAGTTGGTTAGCCCAGATACTTTTATCCATTGTAGAATTTTGGCATTTTTTTTAAATCAGCTGCTCATTGTTGTGTGGATTTACATGTGATTCCACAATTTGATTCTATTAATCCACCTTACAGTTTTTATGCCAATACCATGAGGTTTTTATTACTGTAACTCTTAGGAGAGTGTGAAGTTAGGGATGTTGAAGTTCTTTTATTGTACAGTATTGTTTTGGCTATCCTGGGTACTTTTTTTTCCATATGAAGGTGAGTTTGTTTTTCAAGGTCTGTAAAGAATTATGTTAGCATTTTAAGGAGATTTTTTTTAAATCTGTTGATTAGTTTTGATAAGATGACTATGTTTACTATATTAATCCTTCTGATTCATGACCATGGGAAATCGTTGGTCTTCTCATATATTTTCTAATTTCTTTATTCAAAGACTTGGAGTTCTTGTCATAAATGTCTTTCAGTTATGAAGTTATAGTTATCCTGAGATACTTGAAATATTTTGTATTATTTGTGGCAAATATCAAGTGTTATTTCCCTGATTTATTTCTTAGCCATTTATAATCATTTGTTAAGAAAACCGATATATACTTAATCTAAGAGTAGAGAAAGTGGGAAATAACCTTGAGAAACCTTTCTAAATAGAAAATCAATAGTTGCAGACACTAAGATTGACAATTAATAAATGGGACCTCATGAAACTAAAATGATTTAGTAAGTCAAAGGAAACCATCAATAGAATGAAATGGCAGCCTACAGAATGTATAAAGATATTTACCAACCCCACATCTGAAGGAGGGCTGATTTCCAAAATATATAAGAAACTCAAAAAACTAGACATCAAACAGACAAACAAGTAACCCAGTTAAATTTGGTACTGGTATAAATGGAGAATTTTCAACAGAAGAATCACAAATGACCAGGAAATACTTTAAATAATGTTCAACATCTTTAGTAATTAGTGAAATGCAAAAAAATTACAATGACAGCTCATATTAGAGAGAATATGGAAGAAGGGAAACTCTTTTTTTTTTAATGGGTGGGGATGTAAACTTGTAGCCACTTTGAAAAGCAATGTGGCTATTTCTCAGAAAATTGGGAATGGATCTGTTGGAGAAGGAAGGCCACTTCTTGGTTTCCAGGTGCCTGGCTAGCTTAGACCTGAAATAATCATGTAGAAACTGTATTAATTAAATCACTACTTGGCCCATTAGCTCTAGTTTCTTATTGGCTACCTCTTATATTAATTTTACCCATTTCTATTAACTTGTGTATCACCATGTGACAGTGATTTATTGGCTAAAGTTGCCAGCGTCTGTCTCCAGAGGCTCCATCGCTACTCTTTAACTCTGCCCTTCTTTCTCCCAGCATACTGCCTAGCTTCCCCTACCTAGTTTTGTTCTTCCCTGCCATAGGCTCAAAGCAGTTTTTTATTCATTAACCAATAAAAGGAAAACATAGACTATAATAGTACCACCCACACCTTGGACCTACCTTAAGACCCAGCTATACCACTCTTGAGCATATACTCCAAGATTACTCAATCATGCCACAAGAACACTTACTTAACTACATTCACATCAGATTTTCTTGTGATAGCTAAAACCTGGAAACTATCTAGATGGTTTTTAACTGAAGAATAGATTAAAAACATTATATATATATATAATGGAGTATTACTAAGCTGTGAAAAAGAATTACATCATGAAATTTGAAGGCAAATGGATTGAACTAAAGAAAACTTATCTTGAGTAAGGTAATACAGATACAGAAAGATAAACATAGTATCTACTCATGAATCAGTGGATATTAGCTATAAAGCCAAGGATAACCATTCTACAATCCACAGACCCAGAGAGGGTAGATAACAAGGAAGGCTCAATGGTAGAGGAAAGAGAAGAAATTATATGTGTTAACTGATGGTGGGTAGGGATCATAGTATGCTGGACAAAGTTGGAGATATGGGAATAGGAGAGTACTGAAAGAGATGAATGGAAAGGGGTCAGATACATACTTGGTGCAAAGGAGACTCCCAGGAATCTATAAGAATGATCTCATGTAAGACCCTTAGCAATAGGGTATATGTAGTCTGAAGTGGCCATCTCCTGTGACCAGACAATTCTTCTAGTGCAGGACTGGGACACCAACCCATGCACATAACCTTCAAATCTATAGTCTCTGCCTATAGGATGTGCTGGGGTAAGGGTGGCACAGAGATTGTAGGAATGGTCAACTAATGATTGGTTCAGGCTAGCAATTATGCCATGGCAGTGCATCACCATCTGATAGTCCCTGGAGCACCAGGACCCAGAGATTGAATGTTTCAGAGACCAAGGATAGAACTGAACATGACTGGAGAAAAAAATATTTCATGTAATAATGTAATGATAGCTAATAATATTCTGGTACACTCATAGGTTTATGTCTATTCCAATTGTCATCAGAAAAGCTTCATCCAACCACTGATAAAAACAGCTGCAGAGACCCAGAGTCAAACATAAGGCAGAGTTTGGGGAATCATACTGAAGAAACAAAGAAGGACTGAAGGAGCCAGAGGGATCAAGAACATCATATGAAAACCCAGAGAATTATTTTACCTGGGTACTTAGGGCCTCACAGAGACTGAACTGACAACCTGAAAGCCTGCATGGGGCTGACCTAGGCCCTTTGTGTATATGCTACAGTTGTGTAGCTTGGTCCCCTTGTGGGAGTCCTAATAGCGGGAGTAGGTACTGTCTTTGATTCTTATACTTGCAGCACACAACGCCTGTCTGCGCTCTATGTGCTACCATACAGTTCGCAAGCTTTGGGCAAGGGGCTGGAGGTTGAAACGCACAAAGACAAACACACAGAAAGACAGACAGAGACACGGACCTCTAGTCACTGGTAAGAACCCCCTTATTCAATAGCACTGCGGAGGCTTATATACCCAACCATTAGTACACTCTCGTGAAGCAGAGCTGGTGAACAACTTTGACACAGCTTTCAGTAACTCAAATCAGAAGGAAAGTAAAGCTCCCTAGCAGGGAAGAACAGCTGGAGGCCTGGACTCCAAATGGTCCCAACATATACTGGCATTTGGGACACTGTTCATCTTAGTGGGATGCCTTTCCAAGACTTAATACAAGGAGAAGTACTTGGTCAAATTGCAGCTTGATACACCATGTTTTGTTGATAACCATGGCAGGCCTGCGCTTTTCTAAACGGAAAAGTGGATAGGCTGAAATAGAGGGGATATTGAGGGGTGGATTTGGTGGGAAAGGAAGGAGTAAGAATTGTGGTTTGGAAGTAAAATAAATAAATTTTAAAAAAGAATTTGCAGCAGCATAAGATTGACAGGAAGAGCAGGGAAGAGGCCACGAAGCTCTTGCCACGGAAGAACAGATTGGAGGATTCATTCTGTTTTGCTGTTGCTATTTTCCAAACTCTAGGACTGAAGGTAGGCCTCTCAAGAAGTAAAAAGGCCTGAAAGAATAAATTCTTAAATTTGGTTAAGAGGTGTCTGTGGCAAACATTATTAGCCTCATTCATTTATGAACAAGTGAATATTATTTAATAGAGAACGGGTGTTCAAATCCAAAGGAACTGAAGCTTAACACAGCAGTAACTATATGAATGTTAGTTTGGGGGATTATAGGAAAGTAGAGATGTAGCTATGTCTGTTTTGTGCCACTGCTTCCCAGACACTGCACCTGTCACCAAGTATAACACCCCTTCCCACATACTATCTCCATGTTCATGTGGAATCCACATGGACTTTAAAAAGACCATGGATCTGACTTGGAGATTATATTTTAATCCTGGATTGTAAAGCGACTTTCAGTTGCTTAATGAGATTTATTTGAAGGCACTGTTTCACAGAAATATATGGCAAGCATAAGAGAAATCTTATACCCGAGAAGTACACACAGACTTAGAGAATCAGTTGAATAAAGAAAGGTTTAGGTGACTCATAGATGATTTCTGAAGCATTTCTTAATAATGCATACATGAGATTCATTGTCAAGCAGCAACCAGAATAAAGCAGTGAATTATTCTGTGGTTTGACCCCCTCTGTCTGTTCTTAACACTTCAGTGAAAAATGAAGCTTTACATTGGTATAGTATTGGCAGGTCCCTATGAGGAAGCACAGTAGTGTTTAGGCCAAGTAGTTGGGCAGACACTGTGTCCTTAATTAGTTTTCCTAGCAAAGGGGGATATTTTATTTGTGGTGGGATAGACGCCTCCTCCTTACCTCAGTATGGTGGCTGAAAAATAAAGAAACTATTGGAAGTTAGTTGATACAGTACCAATTAAATGCTAGAAAATAAACTTAATGGAAAATGCACAATATGTAATTTTTTTTTTTGGTTTTTTGAGACAGGGTTTCTCTGTGCCTTTGGAGCCTGTCCTAGAGCTAGCTCTTTAGACCAGGCTGGCCTCGAACTCACAGACATTTTTCTGCCTCCCAAGTGCTGGCATTAAAGGCATGTGCCACCACTGCCTGGCTAGTAAATTTTTCATATTTCAGTAATAATTTAGTCTTACTGAAAAAAATAATTAGTTTCTAAGGACATGACTTAATTTGGACAGTGCTTGCTGTTGAAGAATGAAGATCTAAAATTCAAGGTACCCTTGCGTTTGGAGCTTCTGGTTTAATGAACAATCCTATCTCAAGGGAATGAGACAAAAGAGACAGAGGAAGACTTGAAGAAGTTTCCCATTAGCACCTCTGCGGCAAAGGCAAGAGCATAGACTCACACAAACAATCATGTGTTTGCCACACACGCACGCACACACACACACACACACACACACACACACACACACACACACACACATGCACAACCCCCCCAACAAATAACAATTTATAAATTATATGCACACACAACACATATATATTAAATTTACCATGCTTGCTTTATTTCTTAAGGTCAATTTCATCTATATACTAAATACAAATTTATTTTTCCATTTTGTGGGGACTTTAGGAACTCTGAGTGAATGAATTTCTAAGTGAATGCATACTGTTGACAGGGTATGGCCATTTCAGTACCCTAGCGTTAGACCCTTAGGGAAGTACAAAAGCCTTCCCTGTGCTTCAAACGGGGATGCTGAAAGTCGGTGTAGAAGATGCTCACCAGGGCATTCTGAACTCACTCAAGATATTTAGAACCCAGTGAGGAGTGCTCAAAATAGGTGAATCTCAACATGGCTTTTGCAACCCTTTTGGAGGTAGCTTACCAGATATCCTGCATATCTGATCTTTGCATTATGATTAATAATAGTAGCAAAATTAGAGTTATGAAGTACCAATGAAATAATTTTAAGGTTGGGGTCACCACGACATGAGGAACTGTATTAAAGGGTTACAGCATTAGGAAGGTGGAGAACCACTGCCCTACAGAGACTGTACCTGCTGAGATTAACTAAACCAGTCTCCTTGTACCTATCTACATTGTAAAACCTGCTTCCTTGTTTATCTGCATATTATAATCTTTCCTTCATGCTCAGCTTTATGCATCTATTCTGCCTCTCCATTAAACCCTGTATAATAGACATGCTGAGTTTCTCCATTAGAGAACCCAGTCCATTTGATCCCAGCTTTTGGTCCAGGTCAGTCTGTCTTTTCTTCATCCCCTCACTTCCTCAGTCAGATCTAAGTCTCTAAAAGCATGCTGGACATGGCACTATTTGGTGATTGTATTGTAGAAAGCTTGTCAGATATGTAAAGTTGCACTTTGAAAGAGCTCATAGACCCATTCCTTTTAATATACTGACAATTGTTTGTATGACATCTCAACATTTGCTAAACAATTTTTCTTTGTTACCTTACATTGTTTTACAAATATGTTGCATAACATTATAGAAATTTACATTGTATTTGCTACTTAAAATACAGTATTAAATTGGGAGAACAATGATATTCATGATAAAATACCTTCTATGGGGGCTGCTGAGATGACAGAGGATGTAAAAAATTTTGCTCCTCTAGCTCAATGAAGAGTTGGAGCTCAGGACTTCTTGGTAGACGGAGAAAACAGAGTCCTCACAATTGTTCTCAGACTGTATATATACAGTATGGCAGCTGTGCATCTACACACTCACACACAAGCACACACACACAAGCACACAGAGGCACACACACCATTGACACAAGGATAATAAACAAATGTAAGATTTGTATAAACAATGGATGCTGAAATGAATTTTCAGTGACACTGAAAGTCAGCAATATTGATAGGTACAGCAGTGATTTGGAATATCTGACTTTATTTCCCTTTAAAATTGGTGTAGGATAAAGTCTTTAAAGAGACAGAATACAGACAGTTATAGATTAAAAAAATAATAAGCCACGTAAAAATGAAAAATTCACAGAGAGCCTGGATTCTGTATATTATTGTGTTTTCTTTAAATTTTTTGACTGTGAAGGAAAGTACAGAGAGATATCTCGTTATATGGACTGCCAAGCTAAACCAGCATGTATATTATTATAAAGGTATAATGATTTCAGAATTTGGGTCTAAGGAAATGATGCTTTAAAAAAGAGGTTCTTCTTTTGTTTTCACAGAAGATGAGACCCTGTGGAATCCTTCTAGACCAATATGGTATGATAGACCACGTCCTCCTGAAAGGTCACAGGGAAAACCTTCAGAAAATTACTTCACTCAACTGCCAAATGAGATGACCCTGGCACACAGAATACACCTAAAGACCTGATTGACAGCGCCCCCATACAGCAGAAAGAAGTTTGGAGAAAAAAAACTATTCCCATATTCCCAAATATTGTTTATTAATGTTCTTTTACATTTAAAGGGGGATATGATATAGATATGAATAATTTACATTGGTATGGATTTTGCTTTATTGATATAAATTTAAGGTCAATCTTGTTATATGTATATTTCTGTTCTTGATTAAGGTATTGTGATTGTGTAGTTCATTTAAAAATGTAATGTATAATTAAGAAATATAGGTTAATAGCTAGTCTTTGATAATAGTCAAGTTTTTAGTCATGCTAGTTAGATTTTCTAGATATATAGAGATATATTTCAGTTAAATAGGCATTCTTCATATCTTTCAAAGATGACAGAATATGGCATTTAATGTTTTAATAACTTAGGGCTTTTCATGACGATGAGACATGTCTGCTCCTGGCAGCATCAAGCTACTTCAAGAGGAAGATGGGCTAGAGTTTGCTAGCCATTTGGACAAGAAACTGCTCTTGTGTGGACTGTTGCATAAACTGGACACAAGAACCTGCAGAGAGAGGACTGCTGAACTTGCCTAAAGGTGAAATGATCCTTCGAGGTTCCTGATTCATGAAAGAGTCTGCGAGACATTCTGCAGGACACAAAAGAAAGTAACTGAACTGTCTTTAAAATTTCCTGCTTCATGGAAGTGTCTGCTGAATACTATGGGCCTATAGGCTGAAGATGGATGCCCCAACGGTACAAAGGAACTTTGGGTGACTGTACAGGCAGCAAGATGTCTCTGTCATTTCTAGAGTTTCAGAAGTTGCTTACTTCTTGTTTACTTAGGTAATATTATATCCTCTGGAGTCTTTGATGGAATTGAAGAATGGATAGTTATAATTATAGTTTTCCTTAGTTATGATAAAAGATAAAGTAGATGTAAATATGGTAACTGTAGTTCTTGCTTGATAACTGTTTTGTTATTAGTAATGTTACTAGGTTAAAGTTAAAGCCTTCTTTTTTGTTTAAACAAAAAAAAGGGGGAAATGGTGTAGAAGGTCCTTCTGTATTTCTGTTACTTTCATGCTTAAATAAATAGACTGCCTTAGCCTTTTGATAGGGCAGAAATCAGGTAGGTGGGGTAGAGAGAACAGAATGCTGGGAGAGAGAAGACAGAGGCAGAGAGAGCCACCATGAAATCACCAGAGTCAGACATGCTGAATTTTTCCGGTAAGCCACGATATCGTGGTAAACACAGATTAATAGAAATGGTTAGTTTAAGATGTGAGAATTGGCCAAGAAGAGGCTAGATAAAATGGGCCAGGCAGTGTTTTAAATGAATACAGTTTCTGTGTAATTATTTTGGGGGTTAAGCTAGCCGAACAGACAGGATCTGGGAGGGACAGAACAATGGGCCCGTGCTCTTTTTACTACATAAAATGACTGATTGAAATATTTTTCAATTGTCTTTACTATTTCAATTTTTTAAAAAATAATATATACAGAATTAAACATCACAAAATATGTCCATAATTTAATACAGTTTTAAGCAAACATCCTATTGAATGGGTAAGGAAACAGAATTTTGCAGCTTCTTAGGGTAGCCTGGTAGCTCCTTCCCAGTAAGCTCATGACCTCTCTTTCCTGGCATAAAAGTTAACACTCAGCTGGTATACCCATGATTTCTTTCCTTTGGCTGTGTAATCATAGTGTGAATCTTTCATTACTACCTGCTCTGTTGAGCAACTTTATATTTGATATGGTTTTACTTTTTCTAATCTATAGATTCACTTCATTCCAATTTCTTTTTATAAATTTATCTAATTTATCTTTTAGGCTTATGATGTGGCACAGTGATAGTACTTGATTGGCCTGTAAAAAGTCTTGGGTTCAATTGTCATACACTCAATACACTTTATTAATTCATATAATTCATTCAAAGTCTGAGATTTCCTTAAGGTGTTTATTTAAGGACAAAAAAATTTGCTTTTATTTTTATTTGGGTTCTAGAAAAACTTGAACTACTTTCATAACTTTTAAGTTTTAAGAGAGCATAGTCATAGATTATTGCTATAACTATGTAGAAATAACACATCTAGTATTTTTCATTTTGTTTTCCCATACTCATAAATCTTGCATGAAATAGAAATTATTGAGGCTTCTGTTAGCAGTAATGGTAACTGCTTTGCTTTGTAAATATTTAAAAATAAAAATAAAAGATTTTAAAAGATGTGTGCTTGTGTTTGTAAGTATCCTCTCTGCATTGGTTTGAATGAGAATAGTACTTATATACTCATATGTTTGCATGCACAGACCCCAGTGGGTAAACTATCTAGAAAAGTTTAGGAGGCATTGATGGAGTTGGTATTTTCTCATTGGAGAAAGTATGTTCATGTTTATAGGAATGGCCTTGGAGGTTTCATAAACCCAAGGCATTCTCAGTGTCTCTCTCTTTCTCTCTCTCTCTTTCTCCCTCTCTTCCTCCCTGCCTACCTTCCTGACTGAAGAGTAGGGTGTAAACTTCCCTGCTGCAGGTACAGCACCATGCAAGCCACCATTTTCCTCACCAAGATGATAATGGACTGACCTTTGAAACTATAATAAAGCCTCCAATTAGATACTTTATTTTTAAGAATTATCTTTGTCATGCTGTCTCTTTTCACAGCAATCAAACACCAACTAAGACACTCACAATCCCAAACCACATACTTAAATATTTTGTTGCATTTTCTCTAATTGTTTTCTTATATTGCTTCATAATTTTTCATTTGACATTAAATAATCTTTAAACAATAATTGTATCACTCGGGATAAGTCTCATTTGGAAGCATGCTCCTCTAACATGCATAAAGCTCTGGGTTTGATATCCCTAACTGCATAAAACATCACATGATGTGGCACAGTTATAATGATCAGCTAAAGCTGAAGCCAGGAGGACGAGAAATTTATTGTTTTTTTGAGCTATATAGTGAGTTTAAGGTCAGTCTAGGCTACATAAAACCTGTTTCAAAATAAACAAAAATTTCTCAGTGAGTAAAGTATTCTAAGTAATATAAGGGGGCCTATAGAGAATATTTCATCCCAGTCAGAGGGCAATTCTTTGACATATTATCTTCCTATTTTAAAGTCATTGGCGTATTTCTCATTGTTTACTTTGGAAGAACAAACAAGCTTGAAAAATTTAAGTGACATATTTTTTCAAGTGAAACTAATGAGTCCAAGGAAATCAATTTTGCCTTTTAAATGGTTTATACTTTATGTTATTTAACACCCCATGAAGAGTGCACAAAGTCTCAGGAACCTAGTGGGTTCTAGACTAGGAGTGACTGCACAGTCATACCCTGGCTATAAAAATAATAAGGGTAAGTAAAACAAAAGAAGTATACATGCCAGTCAGGTTAACCAAAGCTTGAACAATATTATGTTAAATATCTGTCCTAGGAAATGATTTCATATAAATATTTGCCCTTGTATTTGGTTATTTTTTTGTTCTTTAATACTCATGTATATTATGCACTAAATATGGTTTATGTTTCTGTCTATATTTTTCTCAATTATATATGAGAACCACTATCTTTTATTTATAATTCTTTTAAAAAATTTTCAAATTTGGATATATTTTGATTAGTTTCCTCTGCATCTCAAAGTTTATCCAGATCCTCTCCTCAGTCCCTACATACCTTACTTTAAGTTCTTTCTCAAAATAAAAATAAAAAATAATGTGCTCAAACAAATAAAACTTGCTTGAAGATCAGAGGGCAGAGCTAGACACTAGTTAGCCATAGAGGTCAGGAAGTGGGGGCTCACGCCACTGATCCCAGCACCTGGTATCTCATGCCTTTGATCCTAGTACTTGGGAGGCACATGCCTTGAATCCCAGCATTAGGGAGGTGGAGACAGGAAGTGATATGGTCAGGTATAGTGAGGAATATAAGGCAGCAGGAAATAGGGGCTCAGCCTTTTGGTCTGAGGAATTAGTAGAGGTAAGAAATTTAGTGACTAGCTGCTTTACTTCTCTGATCTATCAGCTTTCATCCCCCGATATCTGACTATGGGCTTTTCTTATTAAGATCAATTTGAATTCATACTGCCAAAAAGAAAAACACACAAAATATCAAAAACTAAAAACCCATGTAACAACAGAATGCATGAAACCTAGAAAACAAAAGACATCATCACTTAATGCTCAAAAACCACCCATCAAAAAAAAAAATGTGAGTGTACACCAAAAAAAAAAAAAGAAAAAAAGAGAGAAGACAAACCAAAAAAATGTGGTGTCCATATTTATTGGCCATCTATCCTGAACTCTGCCTGAGAGTGGTGGATATATCCATTGTCTCTTCATTGGAACAAACTAATTTTTCTTTTTCCACTTGGTAGAAATGGCAGTTGCTTCCTTAAGTTCTACTCTAGTTGTTGGGTTTACATTCGTTCAATTATTCATTCTTTCATTCATTAAAAAATATAACACAGTAGAATATAAGATAAAACAAAAAGTATCAAACCAATCGAACAATACAGAACAACAGAAGGAAAAGAGCCCAAGACAGGTCACAACCCACTCTTTTTTTTTTTTTTATTCATAAAACCCACTCTTTTGTATGCTCAGGAATTCTATAAAACACTAAACTCAAAGGCATAAACTGGAAACCTGTGCAAGTCTTCTGCATGCTGGTTTAGTCTCTGTGAGTTCATAGGAGATTGCCTCCTGCTGATTCAGAGGTCTTCGTTTCTTGGTGTCCATCATATTCTAAGGCTCTTATATTCTTCCCAGCCCCATTCTGTAGGATTCCCTGAGCTCTGATGACAGACAGGGATTTGGTGGAGACATACAATTTAGTGCAGTGTTGCAAAGTCGCTCACTCTCTGTGCAAGGTCTGGGTCTGGTTGTAATTGTCTATATTTGTCCCCATCTACTGCAAGAGGAAGCTTCTCTGGTGATGGTTTCATTATGAGTATAGCCGAATATCATTAGGTGTCATTGTATCACTACCTGTTTTTTTTCTTTTTCTTTTCCATTGTTCTCATCCTTCTCCTTCATCCTTCTTTTTTTTCTGGTACTTTGATTCAGCCCTAGGTCACTGGGATATCAAGTTTCAGTTTCTTGGTCCCCCTATACATGTGTGGTATAGTTTGATTTTGTGGCGTGGATCTTAAGTCAGACCAGTTATTTGTTGGTTACTCCCAAGAAATTTGTGTCACCACTGCCCTAGCTATTTTACAAGTAGTACACCAGTGTACATAAAAAGTTTGTGACTAACTCAATGTTTACATTTTCCTTTTGAGATTGCACAGTGCACATTCTAAAACAAAAAAGCTGGAACACAGGATGAAAGCTCTTTGTAGGCGTCACTTGGATATCTCCATGTTCAGTGAACTGTGTAGGTGCTGCGTGCAGCAATGAAGCCATATTGTCAGTTTTTGGAGAGCAACCTATAGTCTTGAAAGCAGTTTAGATTGTTTGGGGATTTCTGTGGGTCCTTTTTAGTCAAAAATTGAATTATATGTAACTCAAATTTGGTACTGGAAATTTTGTTTGGTGTAAAGTGTAGTCAGTTGAGCCTCTGACTTCCCTATTCTTTAGCAATTTTATTTAGATCATCTTCATATATATATCGAGGTGGAGGTTTCTAGAATATTAGATTTCCATTAGTTCTCTTCAAAGTCCCTTAATTTTGGTTGTCTCTCCCTACATACCCTTGCACTACTTCCTCTCTTCTTCACATTTCCACGTGAGCTTCACATTCCAATCATCCCACCATCCATCTATAAGTATTGGTTCTTTTACCTTTCCCTAATAAGATCTATCTGTTCCTTCTAGTTCCTATCTCTAGACATATCCTCTTTGATGATACGGATTGTAGTTTGATCATCTTCTGTTTCCTAACTAATGATTTATATGACTGATTCGTGTGTACATATTCACTTTTCAACTGTTAAATTTTTTTGCTCATTTATCTATGCTGATCTTTTAATTTTTATATTATGGCAAAATTCAACTGCCATAATGTTATCAAATTTTCTACAGGTATATTGATTTGTTTATGCAATCAGATGCTATAAGTTGCATACTGACATTAAACCTCATAGTTATCATAACTACAAATATACCATTGCCAGTATTGTCAACTGGTTCAATGGTTATTTTCTTTTTGCATTTTAATTATATCAGTCCTTTCATTTTTGGCTTATGCTTTTACTAATTTCTTAACTGTTGTTCACTGAATTGATGTCAATATAATTATGCATGCCAGCTCTTAAGTCGTGTTTCAACTCCAAATCACATTTCTGCAATTTGCTTTATGTTGCTGATTATTAAATGCTGAAAGCCACATTTAAATGCCTGCCTTTACTATACTGACCTTTGCCAACAAGGACAATAGAGGAAAATTGTAAGAACTCAAGAAATACCAGCTTTGGTTCCTTCTATTTCTTCTATTTCGTTCTAGTGTCTTTCATGGTTTATAATAATGTCCTTTGTCTTATTTATCTTTTTTATAAAGTTCTAATTCTTTAAAATTCCACTAGTCATATATATTTATATAGAGAGAAATAAAAATTTATAAAATTTATAAAAGAATTGTTTGTTTTTATATTATTATAGCAATACTATAGCTTATTTATGCAGTTATGTAATGCCAAGATTTTTAGTTTCTTTCATAGTATTTTTCAATTTTTGTTATAGGAATATAATTTCAATATGAAAACTTATACCATATAACACTCTGTTAACTCTAAATCAATACTTTATATGTATCATAATCACTGGAATGTATAAATGCATGAAACACAATCAGTGTTTTCCTTGGTCATTCCAGAGGAGCAGGAAATGCTGAGAATATTGTTGTTTTACTTAATCTCAAACATTAAGTAAGTGCCTTTCTTTCATGTCAAAACAAGCCATACTATTCCAAAAGTATCATATAAGTCTGCTATCCTGCTTTCTGTTTTTTATGTCCTCTTTAAATGAATTTGATGTCCAGCTTTACCTGCAAAGACTCAGAGTGTTTAATTGTTGTTTCTGTTATTTCAGTGTGGCTGAGAACCCACGGTTCCACTGAGGTGACACTCCCAGAATTTCAAAATTAAATTTGAGATAAGATATACTTATTTGAGATTATTTCTTTTATGTTTTTAGATTGTAACTACCTTTTCTCTCTTACTTTTCCTTCCTGCCAAACTTTCCCACATATAATGCCTTAGTCTCTTTCAACTTAATAGAGAATTTTCATTAATTGTTGGTACATATATTATCTACCTATTTTATAATTTATAGGTATTTGGGATGTAATCCAAAACACAATCTACTCAGTTGGTACAATACTTTTTTTTATGCACGTTTTCAGGGCAGAGCACTTCGTACTGGATAAGTAGATATTGTAATTATTTCTGAGAAAGACTACATGCCCTTTTCTCAGGATTCCTTAGTTGCATGTATTTCTTAGTACAGGATTAAATTCTCTTGACCTCTCTATCATTCCCATTAACACGACTTCTTGTCCTAGTTAAGTTCCTGTTTACGCAGTCATGATGGTCAGAATAATGGAGATAGTTTTCAATACTCCTAGTAGACATAATCACAATTTATTTTTCATTCTTTGAAATTAAATATATTCATAACTTTTATCTTTTCCTCATCCCCCTTTCTACCTCCAGCTTTTCCCAAGTTATCTATCTTATCATGCTCAAATTCATAGCCTTTATTTCATTAATTGTCATTACATATATAATAAATTAGCTATATACCTATATATCATATATAATATATATATATACTGCTAAAATATAAATATCACTTTCTTAATTCATATAAAATATACACATACAAAGTAAAATTCACATAAAAATACAGAAATACAAAAATACACTTGCCTTTATATGATACAATCACAGACCACTTTGTATCAGATAACCAATTTGTGAGTCCTGTGGAGGACTCTTTCTTTTAGCATCACTTAGTTGCTTAGTTCTTTGTCTGGATTTGAGGTCCCATAGTTTTCTGTCAATATTAGATAATCTATCAGTGTTCTTATTGTTCCCAGGTGAAAATTTTTGGATATTTCCTCTGGATCTTACAAACTTGAAGTGCCATTTTTTGGCTATCATCCTGAATTTTATCTGCAAGAGTACTGTTGTAGATGTATCAGTTCAGAATGGACATCACATGGTTACTTGTTCTCTGCATTTTGAACATTGTGGTTTTTTGTAGTGTTATCCATGTGGTGCAAGGAGCCATGTTACTGAGGAAGGGTAATATGTGCCTATGGTAATGAAAGTAAATATTAAGAATGTAGTTTGAAATTATGCCAGCTTAATAAAGTGGAGAGTGTGTTTACTTCTCCAAGATCTATGACTTCAGTCACCTTAGGTGGTTGGCTAGGTTTCCAATATTCTCCCTCTTATTGACACTAAATGTAGTCCAATTAAAGAGCTATTGATTTTCAATAATATATGCATGCCACTATTTTTGTCCTTAAGGATATAGTACAATTTCCTAAAGATATGGTACAATGCTGGTCATTGTTTTAGATCATAAGCCTCATAACTAAGTAGGACTACTGATTGTATTTCTCCTTTGAAAGTATGTTAGCACCTTCTGTTACCATGAAAGTTCATTATTAAGGAGGAAATTTTCAGGTCCTCTCTGAACTTCCAGGTCCTGTTTCCAAAGTACATGATGTTTTTTAACAGTAGGGACTTACCTTCTGGGAGACAAATAATGGAAACTGGAATTACTTATAAGTTTTCAGAAATCTCTTGGGACATCCCTAAACAAATCTCAAAAGAAGACTTCCCATACCTGACCTTTTTTTTCTGTCAAAAAGTGTGTGGTCTTGGGGGATGCACTGTCAGCTGAGAGAGAAAAAAATAAGTTATATGTGTATAAATATTTGTATGTATTATATGTAATTTTAGTAGGTAGATAATTATGACTCCACATTTTTTTCAGACATATTTACTCTCAATTTACCTTCCTCTTACATTTTAATATTCTAGATGTATGTTTGTGGTTGAATAAAAATGTTATCAAGAAAAAAATGAAAAATGGGGCAAAACACGTGTAAGACGGACAGTAAAGAAGAAGTAGAATGAAAACTAACACGAAGGAAGTTTATAAAACTGTCTTTAAATGCTAATTCGAAAGCTCCTAAAATATGCATGTATAAGAAGCATATAAATACAGCCCTGCAATACATGGGAGAAAATCTTGTTCCCAGGAGCTACACAGTGAGAATGCAAAAGCCCAGTGCCAGACATTATTTATTTCTCTTCACGTTATTATTTAAAAGAGTCCCAGAAATCATCCCTCCTGAAAATAAGGTATTGCTATTATTAGTCTTTATCTCCAACCAGAATTTGATATGAGACTAATGCTGAAAGCATCACACACTGATTATAGAATATGGCAAGTTTAAGCTTGTAATTATTCTGAAGCTTCCTCCCTGTCTGTTAACTTGTACCGTCTAAGAATTGCTCTGCAGACTTCTGTGAGATAAAAGTCATTAACAGTCTTATTCAACTGTGAACACTGTCAGCTACAATAAAGACTGTCCAGGCTGTGGCAGATATGCCCCTGGGTCCAATATTGGCATAAATGCATTGGGAAAACCCAACAACTTTGTGATTGTATTTAAGGTCTTTTCCACAGGAGGAAACTAGTGTCTGTACAATAAATCCTACCAAGAATCGTGTCTGGGGAACTCTCGAGCCCTAGGGTACAGAGGTTCTGCATTGGTTGCCCATCAGGTCTAATTCTGATGGTCCATCTCAGCACATTGAGTATGTGAGACTGAAGATGCACGTTGCTGTGCTCTATTCACAGAGATTTCACCTAATGATTAGGACTTTATTCCTCCACAGATCCATTTGTTTTGTGTACTTCACCTCTACAAATCATCCAGGAGTAACTGTGAACTACTAGTGTGGTGTAGGAGGATCTTCTGTATTTTGTGTTGCTTTCAGTGGTTGAATAAAGAAAACTGCCTTGGCCTTTTGATAGGGCAGAAATCAGGTAGGCGAGTAGACAGGATGGAATGCTGGGAGGAAGGGAAGTGTGGCAGACGCCATGCTTCTCTGGCCCAAGATGGACACTGGTTAGACTCATACTGGTAAGACACATCCTCGTGGTGAATACAGATTATTAGAAATGGGCTGCATCAAGATGTAAGAGTTGGCCAAGAAGAGGCTAGAATTAATGGGCCAGGCTATATTTCAATGAATACAGTTTCTGTGTAATTATTTCGGGTATAAGCTAGCTGGGACCAAAAGCAGGCCAGCGGTCAGGATCTGGGCAGTGGGACACAGCCCACTCCACCTCATACAACACTAGTGAACAACTTATTGTAATTGCCTGCTTTGTGATAGTTTAGTCAGCTGCAATGTCATTCAAGGAATATCAGTCTAGCTCATAGTTACTTTTGCATTTTATCTTTGGAATTCTTATCATCATGTATAGATTTGAAATCAGAAAATAAAAAAAAGTATAGACTCCAGCAAAGTGGAGCTTTCAGACAAAAGAAAAATGCAATTAGGATGATGCAGCCTTTATCTATAATTAGGTCAGCTTCCAGGTTAGCTAAGTGCACATGCTCTTCTGGAATACAGTAACTTATTCTTAGCCAGTTTGTAAAACCATACTTCTCTGTGTCAAAGATACGCCAACCATTTTACCTGATGCCCTAGTTTGACAGGTTATCTGAACAATTGAAATAAATGTTATTATTGTCTTGACTTACAATGAGAATTAAAGCTTAAATATTGATGAAACTTATAATGTATTGATATTAATGAACTATGAACTTGAAAAGATAATAATATTAGCGATATATAATCCATTTGAGCAAGTAGTTTATGATTCTGTTGCCAAACCTACAGATTTTTATATTATCTGATAATTGGTTAAGTACTTAGCACTATCTTCTCTTATAATCTGCATTAATATTTGAGCTTCATGTGTTTTCTTTAAGTTAACACAGGTAAACAGAGAGTTTTGGTGAATACTTTATGTTTAGATCATCTTCCTGCTGTTTGTTTCTCTGTCTTGTTTTACTGAGAATTAATTCATGAAGCCAAATGGAGCTCATTGTGAGAATGAATTATTGCCTCTACCAATAAGTTTTATGAAAGAATACACTTCACTATGGTACAACAATTACAAAGAATGGCATAGTCCAATAATAATACAGTCTTCAACAAAATAGTCCATAATAACAAGGCACCTAGCTTTATCTAAACCTCTTTATTCACAAAATGTGTATTGAATCTTGCCAGTAATTAAGAACATTTTAAAATACAGATCAATTCCATTCATGTTTTTCTTTCTTCATATTGTTTCAGTGATTTTAGTTGATTGTTTTAGGAAGTTAAAATATATTAAATAGATAAAGCATAGTTTTTCAGAAAGATTTTAATACACTCCTTGAAATACAACTATGATGCTATTACTTTCAATCGTATTGATAGCACATTTTATGCACAAACCTTTAAAAACATGAAGGAATAAAAAAGGCAATTGGAGCAGAATGCAAGAAAACATTTTCTTGTGTGGTAATAGTGTAATATAACCTTCATTCGCCTTGCAAAAGTAGAAAGCATTGTCCTGCCACAGAAATAAGGTCCCATGTTTTTTTTGATAGGAAATAAAAAGTTACATTACTCTGTTCTAAATTGAACCATTTAGAAAATCTACTACTGCAGAGTCACACATTTTTTCTTTCTTTCTTTCTTTTTTAAAGAATTTGACTTTTTATCCCAGGATACTATTATTGGAAACAATAAAACATACCATTGTAAGATCAACAAGAGTTGATACGACTATATTCTCATAAGCTAAAATAGATAATCTGTATGGTAATTAGAGCATGTTAATTATTCTCCACCAGCAACCCCAAAATGCTAATGATATACAGCAGGAAATTAACAGCAGTTACTGCTCAATATTGCATGACTTTTCCATTAAGAGTAATATGAGAAGTTGTTAAATTATAGAAAATGAGAATAATGAGAATGGAATCTTAAAAGGGGATTTAGTTTCCGGTCTGGCTGCGCAGGAATCATTAGAAAGGGTTCTTAGTGAGTGCCACAGCATGTGTGGGTTCAGCAAGCTGGAATACAATGGGGAAATCTTTCTATATGCTTTTGTTTTTACAAGGTAGAATGAGACGGGGTATTCTGGCTCAGGTAGCAGGAGTACAGTAACCTTTCCTGAATAATACATTTGCCAGAATCTGTTAACACCATCTTACCCTTTTCTTTAAATCTGTTGGACTGATATAACAATGAATATAATGTACCGGAGTCCCAGAACAATCTGAAGAGCTGGAGAAGGCTTTGTAGTTGGAAATCATTTTTAAAGAAAGAAAGCCCATTATGTGACTAAGACAGCTGAGAGATAAATATGATAGGGAATTGAGTGGCTTTAATTCCTTCATATGAACCCATAGTGACTACTTTTCTTAGGAAAGTTGTAGTGTAAAAGAAAATATCTTACAATAGATCATCTCATTCACAATCACCCCTATGCTATTGTGTCTGTCAAATATAATGCAAATATAATAGGATTGGATGCTACAAAGCATGACAATAAATGTATGTTTAAGAACATAAAGTTATGAAATATGTTTTAAATAATGTGCAAAGAATTTTATTTCAAAGAGAAAAGCTGCTAATTTACTAAAGCAATTGTTCAAAATTTGCTACTATAATATGCTATATGAAAAATAGAAGAGGCAAGGGGAGACTATATCAATGTGCAGCATTTGGCACGATCAGTCATTCAGAAATTTTAAAGGTAAATGAATAGATTAATATATATTCATTTGCTTTTGTACATGTGCAGGATATAAAATTAGGCATGATTTAACAGTTTTATTTCATTGTACTATAGTCTATATTTTGGTACTTTATGTTCTTTTAGAAATTTTAATGCACAGCTAATGGACATCTAATATATACAGGACACACTTATATGAGACCATGATCAGTCTATGGCTTAAATATCAGTTCCATTTTTATCTATAGAGTAATTTAGTATTTACTTTTCCATTGCATTGAGGAGCTTCAGATCCACTGGAAAAACATCCCTGCTTTGCTTCCGACCAGCCTGTTTTTTTTTTTCTAATGCAGTATTGAGTTATTGCCACCTCCCCCTTGCCTCATTTTCTTCTTAAAAATCTACTTATGACAGGCTGGCCTCATGATTCCATTTACAGAAAGACATTTTAAAAGCATCCCAGTAAGTACTATATCACTGAAATTACTCCAAAAACAAAATTATTGGAATAAATAGATGCATTATGGCCAAATACAAGCTGCTGCTAACTACACATAAGCAAGCTGAGCTGCATCTTGCATAATATCATTGTACTCAAGGTAGGCAATTCATTCCTCTGTAAATATATTTAAAAGCATCCTCAAAACGATTGTTTCATAGTAAATATACATCTCATTGCTTAATGCTTTCCTGTTATTATTGTTTGGCTTTTTTCCCACCATAGAAGTTTTTAAAATATTTTCTTTCTAACATACTATCATATACCATTTCCAAACAATAGATTGTAATAGATTCAACCAATCTAATCCAGCTAGTCCATAAAAATTTAAGCAAATATGCTCATGAGGTATTCAGATAAACCCCCTAAGCATTTAGACTTTTCATACCACTTTATAATATCATCTGCTTTCCCACTGCTTCACTGGAAAATGCTTTCAGGACAAAAAAACATCACAGACAGTAATACGAGCCCACTTTTTAGACCCAGCTTATTTTCACCGTGGAACTTATTATGACGTAGACTATGTATACCCTGATGAAACACAAAGAATGAAGGTGTGCACAGAGACCATGGAGAGTGTTTGTTTGCTGTTTTGAACACTGAGTACCAGCAGTTGATGAGGGTATGGGATCTGATGTGCATTTTGGAAGACTTTTAGAAAATGATGGAAGTTATTGCTCAATTCAACAATGACAACCCATCCTATATTTCTGCAGGGTCTGAACCCCAATTTCACATGCAATTTTACCCCTGGTATTTAAACTAGTTCCTTCTGACAAGTATGGAATTTAAGAAATCTTGAATTTCAGAATGAGTTCATTTATCAAAGGGCATCTGAGTGCTGTAATTATGCATGGGACATAAAACATAGGGTTGAAGTGAGGAGCGTTAGTGATAAGGCTTATGTCATAATTTAGTACATAATGTTGGACACTTTAAAACTAACATAAGTAAATTTTTGTGCATTATTTGATGAATATTTTACATTTCTTTTAGATTTAACATAAAAGTCAATCTTTGTAAAATGTTTCAAAATGTCACTAGTGTTTATAATAGTTCTAACTACTATATTAGCTCATTAAAAGCACAGAATGATATTTTGAATTGAACAAGATCCTTCTACACATTGAACTTAAGAAAAAAAAACAATTAGAAAACATTAACTAAATTGTCAGAGATGAAGTTTATGTTACATTTTGCTCTATGTCTTATCATAAACGATATTTCAATGTACTGCCTAAAGAAAGAGACATATGTGTGCATAAGCATTAAACAACTGATCAAAGATAACATAGTAGAAGATATAAATTTTCAATATGTAGCACATAACAAAATACCTTATTTTTATTTTAGCTAACTAAAAGATGAATAACATTGATTTTTTTGCAATACAATCAAGAGCCCCAATTTATGTCATCCTAACTGATAGCTATGTACAATAGCTGTAACTGGCAATCATTATTCTTAAATGATTTATATTCTTATATTTGGAAAAAAAGACAAAAAAATTCTGATGGTTAGGCTTTAATTTTTTTAATTTCATGTTCACAGACTAATAAAGAAGTATCAAGACAAACCTAGCCATAAATCTTACTTACTCTTACTTAATTTAAGACTTTCTGGGTTTTTTTTTCACATGTGACTCTGAATAGGTGTAATACTGAATCTCCAGTAAATGTTGGAGTACAAAATGATCATGCTAACCCGAAGTCTGCCTAAAAATAATTCAAAGAATGTCTTCACAATAGCTTATAGCTGTACAATACTGGTAAAATGTATAGTTAATTGAAGCTTAAAGTAATTTTTAATTAACTGTCTCAAGAGAAGGTAATTCTTACATATGGTCTAGTATAACTATCACCAACAAGAAACCATGTATTAATTAGAGCTAAATGTAAAGACACTCCAATGTTGACATCATAAAGAGTCACACACTGATTCAGTTCTTGTTTAGTAGAAAATTTTAAGATGTTTCTTGAAATAAATTAAAGATTACCCTAGTTCATAAATGATAGTTAATATATAGATATAAATAGTCAAAGATTACGTGCATGTAGCATACAGATATTTTTGTAATATATTATATATGTACATATATCACATATACATGCATACACACCTATATGCATGCATGCATGCATGCATACACACATATATGTTGTGCATGTGTGTGTATTAAACTAGTATCACGTAATTTTTCCTTAAATTTAGAATTCAAGGGCTGCTACAGGCTATCATCATATTTTCATTTTGGGAATGCAGTGATTTTCCTCTGATTTTGCACAGGCTGTCACCATGTGTCCATTCTGTTCAGATGCTTCTGTAGGCCCCGAGGATAGTCTTGAGCCAGAGGGGCATGTCTGTGATCTTAATGAAAAACATTATTGGGAGAAAACATACAGTAATAATAGAATTGAAATTAGTCTCTGATCTGTTTTGGAAAAAAAAAGAACAAGGGCTTAATTATATATACAAAGAAATAACCAGAAAAATACTTTAGAGAAGATAGCATGGCTAACATATCATACAACCCTGTTTTTCTATCCCTGGCCTTCAAAGGCTAGAGTTAGTGAAGAGTTTCATATTTGAAGGAACGGTTTTCATTTTATTGCATAAATTAAAAAAGGTGTATATCAGCTTTGTATGAATTTACTGGCTGTGGAAAAATACTTGTCTCTCTTAAATATCTGCTCAATATTCCTTGTTCAGTGTACCAGACAAGGCACAGAAGAGGCTAACACAGGAACCATTCCAGCAAGGAAAATGAACAGCAGGGTAAGTATATTCCAAATCTTTGGGAAATCCCATCAGTCATGATAAATATAAAAGGAAGAAATCTAATCTGGATAGATTTCTAATCTAGATGGAATCCAGATCTCCACTATCTGGATTATCTAGATTAGATAGTTTAGATCTGGATTCCATCTAATATTTAATTAAACATAGCAAAATTTTCAGTGTCTACTAACATTGTTACTAGAGAGGAAAGGGGCCTTTGAAGTATTACAAATGATGAGATGATTATGTAAAGGTATTAAAGCATTCATAAGAATACACAAGGAAAGGATGTATCCCAAGTTGAAAATGCATATGAATAAATATTTTATCTTTAGCTTAGATAACTTGAAAACTGTATTGGATCCATCAATTAATAAAACTGTGTCATATTCTGGCCCTTCCCTTTACTGAGGAAGTGTTGACAGTTGCTTTGGAAGGAGGAATTATTTTTTCATGAGGTTATGCCATTGGTAGCTTTCCCATGCCTTAGTAGATGTCCCATAGCAATCAACAGAGCTAACCAGAATTATTGAACTATGAAAATGGCATGAATTTGGGAAGAGGAGTTATTATGGGAGTATAAGAGGAAATGGGTGGGATGAATAAGGATGTAATGTTTTATTGTACGTCTGTGTATAAGAATAGATGGATGGATGCATGCAGTTCTCCATATAAGTAAATTTAAAATAAACTTTCCAGAAATTTTCATCAGTTTCATCTTGATTGAATCACTTTTAAATACATGAATATCAATACTTGAATCTGATAAGCCACTGCTGCTATATGAACACTAAAAACACAAACACAAAACCAATGCTCTACTGTTCAATAAGATAGAACTTGAAGGATTGCATAGAAATTCTAAGCAAGAAGAAAATGAAGATTAATAGGTACTTTATAAAGACTAATTGGAATACCTAGAGATTATAACATGGATGTGGACGTGTGTGAGGAATGTGGGTTTGTGTCTTGAGAAATCAAAAAAATATGATCTTTGAATTTAAATGCAATCCTATGAACACAAACACTTCACCAGAAAATATTTTCCAGAATATAAGTAAGTCATCCAGAAATTATTACTGAGAATTTAACTTTAGTCGTTCTGTTGAACACAGATAACAAATTCCATGTGCATACAACATTCAATATTGATAGGTGTTTTCACATTTTATTGACTAGCTTGTCTATAATATACTGCTGGATTTTATGTTAGTAAGTACCACAAAACCTGAACTTGAAAACTATGACATACTTAGACAAATCAAAGTTGTAAAGAGACACAGAAGAATCCTTAGGTGGCTAGGATAAAGTGATATGATTCTATTTTAAAGTAAAACTTAAAATCCAAATGACTATTATACACAGGCCAAATGTAAAACAAAAATATGTGTTTATGTGTTAATATGTACATGAACAATTTCGGAGGCATTGTGGCAATTTTTGTGCAGCCTCAAGTAAAGACTACACAGTGTTTGCCTTTTTTATTATCTAAAACCAACTAGATAATGGAAAGATACAGAATAAGAAAGGACACTTTTAGGGTTAGTAATATATTTTTTTAAGAATTGTTACCATGAATTTTTGAGATTGCTTAACAAAGTTGCTTTTAAATTTTTTAGCATCTAAAACAGGTGATTTTGGCTACTCATATAGTATGATATTTAGTGGAATACATATTTACTCAACCATATCATATACCTTATTAAGGGTACAAGTCAAAATTGCAAATTGGATATTCCTTACTTATTATCTATTTCAGAGACAACAACCATAATAAATACAGAGGAAAGATTCTAATAGAAGTTTGAACAAAATGGGAAAGTAGTAATGAAAAAGAAGAAATAGAAATAAGGAAAATAAATAAGTTTAGCACTGCAACACAGTTGGTGGCTGCCATGAAAGATATCTGTCTAATAAAGAGAAAAGTTCACAGAAAAGAGGACTGCATATTTACCAGAACAAAGATACCCTAACTTTACAGAATATTTAACATTAACTGAGGTTTTTGATTCTCAAGGGAATTATGTATAGTAATCATAGTTACTCTTGCTGTGTCTAATGATGTAGAGATTATGTTTGATACTACATGTTTGTATATGTATGTACACATATGGGTGTTCAAGGATTAATTTGACTATATTATTGTAACGTTCATTGAGTATATTCTATTCTAATTTTGGATGCCACATTTCACTCATTATTTCAAATAATAGTTTCATTTTAAATTAAAATATGATAGCATATTTTTCCATTCTTTTTTTCTCATTATAATTATTGAAATGTATCTATCTTGTTCTCTCTAAAATTTATTGCTTCTATTTCTTAGTTATTACATTTGATTAAAGGTTTTTAGAAGTGTATTGTGACTAGTGAAAACTTTCAATTCGAATAAAAATCAGTTAAATGAAATTGCTCAAATCCAAAGTTTTTATGGCTTTACTCACAAAATGTCTTTAAGATATATTTTTCAGGTCCCATGGAGACGAGCGGAGCAGAGCGGGCAACCCTCAGTAAGCCTGCCCTTGGGGCTGGGAACCTCGCCCAACCAGCTTCCACTGATTCATCTGGACCCCGGCACCCCTTCTCATCTGCATGGTCCCAACTGCACCCGAACTCAGCCTATCTGGCCTGAGGCCTTGGGAGAAGGGTGAATCCTCTGCCAGAGGCCCTCCTTTGTCCCATGGAGCCGAGCAGAGCAGAGCAGGCAACCCTCAGTAAGCCTGCCCTTGGAGCTGGGAACCTCACCCAATCAGCTTCCGCAGATTCATCTGGACCCCAGTAAGTGGGTCCCAGCCCGTCTCCGAGGCCTTCTGGCCACTTAGGGCCCCCCTCTACTGGCTTTGCTGCTTATCCCAATCCTACTCGCCCCCGGGTACCCCTTCTCATCTGCGTGGTCCTATCTGCTCCCTAACTCAGCCTATCCTGGCTGAGGCCTTGGGGGAAGGGTGAGTCCCCTGCTAGAGGGCCTCCTTTGTCCCACAGAGCCGAGAAGAGCAGAGCGGGCATCTATCAGTAAGCCCGCCCTTGGGACTGGGAACCCCTGGGCATGGAAGGAGCACAACCAGCTTCCGCAGATTCATCCGACCCTGGGAGCAGAGCTGAGCCGAACGGAGCAGAGCGGACAACTCTCACAAGAGATGGGCAGGCGCCAATCAAAGAATTCATCCAACAACCTGAAAAGCAACATGATAACACCAGAATCCAGTGATTATGGAACAGGAAAACCCGAGCAACCTATCCCAGATGAAGTAGAAGAAATTGACTTTAAACGTAACTTTATGAAAGTTATAGAGTCCTTTAAAGAAGAGGTGAAAAACTCCTTTATCAAAAGGGATGAGAAAACTAACAAAAAGTTAGAAGAAATGAATAAATTCCTCAAAGATACCCTAGAAAACCAAGAAAAAGCAATC
>PVIU01014947.1:0-50030 GCA_004026605.1 Ondatra zibethicus | reverse complement strand
GAATAAGTGTTAATGGTATGGTGTACATATTTTAATTTTCCAAATTCTGGAAAGTGGAACACATCCATCTGCCAGACTTTATTCCTTTGAGTACCCTTTGGGTTAGTCCCTACAGGTGGCATTGTTTGGTTATAGAAAGAACAAGTAGGACATCTCTTTATAATCTCCTTTGCTTGTTGCCATGTAATAGAAAACTCTTTCTACAAACCTTTGCTATTGACATGATGTTTCTTATGGAATTCTGAGGCCTTCAACACATTTCCAATCAGAAATCAATCAATTTCTGCATTATCTTGTGCTAGAGGACCTGGCAGACCTGTATGGAATTATATCTTGAACCTGTATGAATAATGAAGTCAATTCTGTGTCATCCGGTATAAATTCAGCAGTTTCAATATGCAAAACAACTTTCTACATATTGTGAATCAGTAACTATATTAAGAGGTTTTTTAAAAAATCCCTTAGCACCACGAGAATAGCATATAATTCTGCCTTTTAGACAGAATTATAAGAGCTTTGTTCCACCTTACTTAAATCTTCTGATTTGTAACTTGCCTTTCCTGATTTATTTGCATCAGTATAAAATGTACGGGCTCCAGTTATTGGTGTGTCAAGATTTTGGAGTAATGATACTCACTTCCACACCCGTGTCTAAAATCCCTCAATTACAATGTCATTTATATGCACTCTTAGCTTTGGTATTTGATCATGTATAGAAGTCTGCCAAAATGTACATTTCCTATTTCCTACTAGAGGTTTTATTCCATCATCCAGAAATGTGTGGTTTTTTACAGTAAGCACTTGATTTTTAAATTTTCCTGCTGAGACATGTTCTTCACAGTGACTGGGAATGACTGGAGCACGTTTGACATAGGGGCTTGTGAGAGGCCCCCCAAGGAGTTTCCCAATGGCATCAGATTGCCTTCTCTGTCTTTCTTCAATCTACATTCAATGTTAGTCCAATGTCTGTAGAAATTAGCTTGATACGGGAAATAACCAAGCTAGCTAGAGGATAAAACAATTATATTTTTATTTTTATAAGGAACAAAACAGAAATGGGAAGTCCAAGCTCAGCTGTGTCATGGGAGTACCAGAGAGAGAGAGAGAGAGAGAGAGAGAGCACCTGGTCCATGCCCCAGTTTTCTCTCAGACTCCAGGGAGCCACGCCTTAACTAGGTTCTACCTCTTAAAGATAATTGGTTAACAAACCATCAAATGTTGGCCTTTGCCACACTTCCTGAATATCCCAGAAGGCTGAGACCACCTATTCTTGCCATTCCCAGAGGAGACATTATTCCTAGGAATTCCTTGTCTACAATGCCTTTTCAGGTGTCCTGTTCTATCACAATTAAAGTATTTGGCATTTTGGTGTCTCCTCATATCATTGGAAATTGCTTCTCTTACCCAAGCCTCAGTACTGTAGTCAAATGTCATTGTATGCAAGATCCCATTCATCAAATGTCATTGTATGCAAGATCCCATTGTATGCAAGATCCCATTCATCTATTGGTGCTGATCTGACCTTTAAAGGCCCAAGGATCTTTTTGCATTCTAAATTGGCATTTTCAAAAGCCAGAGATTCAATAAGTGCTCGCCTAGCTTCTGGGTCTGTTACTCCTACTTGTATATCTTTAGTTAATCTTTGTAAAAAGTTACTAAAGAATTTTCTAGCCCTGTTTAACCCTGGTATATGATTCAATTCTCTTTTCTAGTTCCTGAATCTTGTCCCAAGCATTTAAAGCTGTTGTGTTACATAGGGACAAGGTGTGTTCGTCATAGAGAGCCTGGTCCTGAGGATCAGAGTAATGGCCCTCACCAAGAATTCGGTCTTGGGAAGCTTTCCCCTGTTGTTCTAAAATTTTTGCCTCTTCTCACCAATAACACTTCCAAAGCAGCAGTGTCCATCTTCTAGGACCACTGAGATTAATTGAAGTGTGGGATAGCCTTATTGCTTGAAGCCCACGTTTTCACCATTTCCCTGACAAATGGTGACTATAGACCATAAGATACTATTGCTTGTTTATTTTCTTTTAGATCACTCATACCTGTGGAGGCAGAAATATACAGGCCCATTTCCACCCTGTCTAATGGTCAAGAGAGTTTTGGAGACTAACAGGCTTAATTGCACCTTCTAACTCTGGAGATGGTTGCCTGGCTATTTTAAAGTTAATATAGGTCAGTGCCATCCTGACAGGTGGTCAGGATATGTAGATGTGCTTCTGCTCCTTTCTTTTGTAACTATGAGGTCACCTAGTGTAGGGCAGTTTTCAGTGTTGGTGCCTTTGAAATATCAGCAGCTATTGTGCCCTGTTCTTGTATAACATGAATGGTCAGTGACTATTCTTTATAATATCTTGTAATATTTTCCCCAGAAACATACGTTAATTTATGGTTTGTTTCTAAGTTTGGAGGGATGTTAATCTGAATACTCCATGGCTGTAACAAATCACATGCCCAAAAATTCATTGCTATATTAGCCACATATGGTTTTAATATTCCTCTCTGTCCTTCTGGCTCTGTACATTCGGCACACCTCATGCTCTGCTTTACCTGAGATAAAGTTCAGATCCCTAAAAACTGAACATTTATGTCTTGAAGAGGCTAATTTGGATGCCAAAATTCTGATGAAATTATTGTTACATTCACACCTGTGCCTACCAGACCTTCAATGACAACATTTATTCATTTTTAATTTTGGTCTTTGTTCATTTATAGAAGTTTGCCAAAATACTCATTTTTATGGTTTCTCCTGAGTTTTTTTGTTCTCTCTTCTATAGTTGTTCTGTTATCCAAGGCAGTGTGGTATCTTACAATAGGCATTAGGTTCTTTAATTGCTCTGGGAAGGAGTTTCCTTTATGATGGCAGAAAACGATTGCACTGGATTTTGCATAGGGGCCTTTGAGAGGCCCCTCAGAGAGTTTCCCAATAGTAAAGGATTACCTTGAATAGTCTTCATTGACCTACATTCATTAGTCCAATGCCTGCCTTTGCTACACCTTCCACATGATTCAGAAGGGATGGGCTTTCAGAATGGATTATTCTTAGAAAAAACATTGTATCTAGGAATGCCCTGTCTACAATCCCTTTTAAGGTGACCTTTTTTTGCCACAATTATAACATCTGACATTTCAATTTTTCCACAAACCTCTGGAAATTACCTCTCCTATCCATGCATCATCGTGGACATGAGGACCACAAGTTTAACCTTTGCTTCACAAAAGGTGAACACATGCCATATGAGACTATTGCTTCCTTGAATCTCCTTAAATCTAACATGGACACAGGAATCCAGTTAGCTGTAAGACAGCCTCTGTCATTTGGCAATTCCTGTAAGGCTACTGGATATATTAAGGCTGGTTTTCTGAAAACCTGAAGCTGTTCCTCTCCATTCTTATAATGCAGTACTAAATTGGCTCTCCATTAAATTCCTCTGTTTGGATTTGAATAGCTCTGTCATATGTTTTATTAGGGTTTTCTGAGACCTGTATCTTAGCATTCAGATTAACCAACTTTTTACTGATAAGACAAAAATTATTAAGCTGATAATGTTTATAATTGACATCACTTAAATCCCATCTAAATTAGATATCCTCTCACTTAATCCTTCAATTTTCAGACTGTCAACATATTATCGTACAGAGGCCCAAATCCCTCCATTATAATGGTTTTCTTTATATTTAATGTGAGAAAAAACTCTCTCTTAAGAATTCCCAATTGTCTAACAAAAATCTACTGACAATGTTGAAGATGTGTGGCTTATTGCTGCTGCATGGAACAGTAAAAGCCTGACTGGATTTCAAGGCTGCTACATAGTTTGGTAGTGGCCTGAGAAGGGGTTGAGAGGGAGGGAGGGGTGTAGGGAGAGAGAGAGAGAGGGAGAGAGAGAGAGAGAGAGAGAGAGAGAGAGAGAGAGAGAGAGAGAGAGCTCTCTGGAAAACGCACAGGGAATTATTGGTGGGGGAGCACAGCACATGTGGTGGTGGGCTGCCTGATGTCAGAACTAGCCAGTCTAGGGCAGATGAGTCCTGTGGCATTTGGAGCCCAGGTGCTTTTGGAGTTTGGGTGGCAGCTGGAGACTGTTTCAGAGAGGGTACAACTGGAAAAACCCCAAACTCCCTCAGAGGCTTGGGGAAAAAAAGAAAAGAAAGCCTAACGTGGTGGGGCTGGAACTTGATATGCAGCTCCAGCAGGAGCCCCACATGCACCTCCAGCCTGTGCTGGCAGTTAAAAGGCCACAGGCAAATGACTTTTTTTGTGAATTCATACCCCAAACGTTAGGTGCCAAATGTAACATGAATAATAAAAACCCAGAAACAGATATTGGGATTCAACCTAAAGATTAGAAAAGCAAATCAGCCAAGCCACTAGAGAGCTCTTACCTCTATTAAATCTTCAGACTGAAAGAAAAAGCAAGTTCTTGTCTCATACTACCTTATATTCCTCTCTAGTGCTGGGATTAAAGGGGTGCACCACCACCTGTCCTCTATGGTTAACTAGTATGGCTGCTGGGATTAAAGGTGTGTGCAACTACTGCCTGGCCTGTATGGATGACCAGTGTGATTGTTTTGCATTCTGATCTTCAGGCAAGCTTCATTTATTAAAATACAAATGAAATATCACTACACAGGAAAATGTAGTTAATTTCTAATGTTAGTACCTTAGAACCTATACAAACAATAGGAACACAATAACAATTGTGTTTTATCTAGTCTAAATAAGGTTTTCTTTGCTCATGCTTATAATCCCAGCATTTGGGAGATGGTGGTGTGGTCAGTAGTTCAGGGTCCACTTGGAGTACATAAGATTCCATCACCCTTCCCCCTAAAAAAGCTACAACAAAAAACTAATAATTTAAATCAAGATCAAAAATAAGTTCAAAAAATTTTTACCAGTTCTTACCATAATTAGTGAGGAATAAAAATTATATTGCTCACTGAGTAAATAAAGGAGCTTGACACCTCTTGAGTGATCCTGGGAACTCACAGGTAGAAGGAGAGAATCAACTCCTGGAAGATGTCCTCTGACCTATACACACACACACACATTAAGTCATAAATAAATATAAAACAATATTTTCTAAAAAAGATTATCCAACTGATGGCAGAAATGAAAAAAAAAGGTTAAGGTTATACAAAGATAGGAAACCATTGTGAGACTAGGTTGGGGATTTCTACTTTATCTTATCAGGATGAAATAAAGTATCCAGTTGCAGAAAACAGCCTGAACTTCCACCACACCCAGCAATTATAAGGGGTCATCCCCCCTCCCCACTGGATTGGTGTCAAAGGAGGTCTAGTGGAGAGTCGGGATTTTCACTACTGCCACTATCCCCACTTTGTCAGTAGAAGCACTATGGAGATCAACAATTTATTTCTTGTACCTCCCAACCACCTTACTATAATTGGAGACTAGAATTCCCATCCTCATGGAGCAGTGACCAGGAGACAATGCCTCTCCAATCAGTGTGAATAAAGATGGGGGAATCAAGACTTCTACTAACAGGACATACAAGAGGCAGTGCCCCTTCCCCAAACACGAGAGCAAGCAGAGGATCCCTGCTAAAATGAAAGGTTTACACAAGATCTTGAGTCACAAAAGGCCCAAGTTTCTTTCAAATTTTCAAGCTCACAAGAGCCAGGATAATCTTAATGAGAAAAAGATAATCAATAAATACAAACAGTAAGACACTTTGGGTATTTAAATCATCTATCAAATATTTTGAAGCAGTCATCATAAAATGCTTCAATAAGCTATAATAAACCCACTTGAAGAAAAACTAGAATCAGCAGAGACAGAAAGTTTCAGCAAAATAAATAAATAAATAAAAGATACAAAGAATTAATTTCAAGCAAGTGACATACCTTTTAACTAAAAGTAGTTTAGGTACTTTTACTCACTATATCTTGGTATCAGTATCTAAAAGAAAATGCTGCACAGTCGAGCACCAAAATGCAACAATGCTTTATACAAAGACATATGAAGATTATCTTTAGTAGTGGACATTAATCACACATGGCCAGTTGGTCCCTCTAGCTGCCAACACATTCCCCTGTGTTGCAGCAAAGAATCTTACCACCCCCCTGTAGAGAACAGATACAGAACTAGGGATGGACCAGGTACCCCATAAGTCACATGCTATGCAAAATGAAGGAGCATACATTTAGTCTGAAACAGGGAAGCATATTCTTACACAGGTTGACAATCCAAGCATAGGCTAGGAAGGATTTTTTTTAAAAAAAAACAATATTTTCTCATTTTACATACCAATCTCAGTTCCCTCTCCCTCCCCTCTTCCCACTTCCCCACCTTTCCCCCACCCCACCCACATCAACTCTTCAGAGAGGGTAAGGCTTCCCATGGGGAGTCAACAAAGTCTGTCACATCACTTGAGGTAGGACCAAAACCTTCCCCCATATCTAGGCTGAGCAAGTTATCCCTCCAAAGAGAATGGGCTCCAAAGAACCAGTTCAAGCAGTAGGGATAAATCCTGGTACCACTGCCAGAGGACCCACAGACTGCCCCAGTCTATACAATTGTCACCAACATTCAGAGGACCTAGTTTGGTCCTATGCTGGTTCCCTGTCCAGAATTAGTGAGCTCACACTAGCTTAGGTCAGCTGTTTCTATGGGTTTTCCCATCAAGGTCTTGACCCCTTTGCACATATTATCCCTCCTCCCTCTCTTCAGCTGGACTCTGGGAACTCAGCCCAGTGTTAGTCATAGATCTCTGCCCTCTGCTTCCATAAGTTGCTGGATGAAGTTTCTATGATAACAAGATAGTCATCAATCTGACTACAGGGCAAGGCCAGTTCATGAACCCTCTTCACTATTGTTTAGGGTCTTTCCTGGGGTCATCCTTGTGGATCCTGGGAATTTCCCTAGTGCCAGGTTTCTTGCTAACCCCATAATGACTCCCTCAGTCAAGATATCTCTTTCCTTCCTCTCCCTCTCTGTCCTTCCCTAGTCTCGGCCATCCCATTCCCTCACGTTCTTCTGTCCCCTTCTGCCCTCCCTTCTCCCCCCCTCTACACTGCCCCACCATGCCCCCAATTTTCTCAGGAGTTCTTGTCTATTTCCCCTTCCCAGGAAGATCCATGTATATCTCTCTTAGGGTTCTCCTTGTTACCTTGCTTCTCTGAGGTCATAGACTATAGGCTCCTTATCCTTTGCTTTACGTCTAATATCCACTTATGAATGAGTACATACTGTATTCATCTTTCTGGGTCTGGTCTACCTCACTCAGTATTATTTTTTTTCTAGTTCCATCTATTTGCCTGCAAATTTCAAGAGGTCATTGTTTTTACTGCTGAGTAGTACTCCATTGTGTAAATGTATCACATTTTCTTTATCCATTGTTTGGTTGAGGAGCATCAAGGTTGTTTCCAGATTCTGGCTGTTATGAATAATGCAGCTATGAACATAGTTAAGCACATGTCCTTGTGGTATGATTAAGCATCCTTTGGGTATATGCCCAAGAGTGATATTGCTGGGTCTTGAGGTAGATTGATTAAAGATTTTCTTTAAAGACAGAGTCTCATTATGTACCCAAGCTAGCTTCTCCTGCCTTAGCATCCCTAAATTTTGTATTACAAGCTTATGTCACCATGCCCACAAGATTCTCTGTTGGAAAGGTAATGTCCCCTATCCAAAACCTACCCTTACGAGGCTGCAGGATGTGGTGGGAGACAGATAGTAACAGAGTCCCACTCATAGTGTCAGATGGAATTTTTTATTGTAACTATTTTTTTTAAATATTGGTTTATGAACTCAATGGAAAAATGGAGGGAAAGAAATAAGTAAAAGGAAAATACCAGTGAATAGGCAGTAAAACTTCCAAAATTAGCATGATCCTTATCTTGAAGCTTTGAGAATTGCACAAATACATTGTATTAATAATTGTATAAATAAATGTTATACTATAATACAGAACATTGTGGTGTTTGTTCAAATTCCTGTGGGATTTCAGAAGAAGCATCTTCGTTAACTAGAGAGATAAGGGAAGGCACTTAGTGAATAGAAATTAGATTGGTAGGAGCTGAACTGAGAACGTCGAGCAGAGGCAGTCTTTTATCCATGTAAGTACAGAAACCTAAAATTATGGAAATTATGAATAACTTAAAAGGTTGAGAATGAGGTTTGGGGTTCAGCAGTTAAGAGCACTTGCTGTTCTTCCACAGGACCTGAGTTCAATTCCCAGCATCCACATGGTAGCTCACAACCATCTGTAAATCCAGTTCCAGGATATCTAATACAGTCTTCTGGCTTCACATATACACATGTTGTGCATAGGCAAAACACACATACAAAATAAAATAATAATTTTTGAAAGATTTTTTAAAAGAAGTTGAGGGTGGCTGTGGTCAAGAAGATAAGGAAGAACATTGAATGTAAATGAAGTTGAAAGATGAAGCAATATTGTGAGTCTACAATAACATGCTAAGGTATTATACCAAAAGTTAACTATTAAAAGAACTTAGGTCAAGAAATAATAATCATAACCCTAGAGTTATTGGGGCTGATAGTGCTGTTACTTTAAGCTGGAGATTTCCTGGATGGAGTTATAGCTCTGGTAGAGGACTTAACCATGCTCAAGGTCCTAGGTTTAATGCATACTCTTAGGCAGGAGATTAGCTCTTGGAGGGATGGACCAACAGGCCCTGAAAGACAGTTGATAAAGAACAACAGGTGAGCTAAAAGAATACAAAGTCCTGGCACTCATCATGTTACCAACTGACAGGAAAGAAACAATGTGAACAATTAGAAAATTTAACACAGTATTTCATCACAACAGATTTATTCATTAAACTAACTCTACCAAGTAATTCTCTGAGTGGCTTATTTCTTAACCAATTTATGCTTGATTAGAACAGTCAAAATAATGTGTCCAGAAAAAAAGAAACAGGACCTTTCATCAATGGATAGTTGACCGTGATGGCACATACATGTGGGCAAATGTTGAAGAGGATAAGGAAGGATAAGTTTAAGTCCAGCCTGGCTAATCTTTAAAAAGAAAATAGTTTAAAAACAAGGCAACTATAAGAATGTGTTGTCTAATTTTCTGCCACCAAGTAAAACCTCCAGAACCAGGGATGAGTTACTTCTTGTTTAGTCCCTGACCAAAGGGATCCCATAAACTCCCTACCTTCAAACATCATAAGTTATTTGTTTCTCACCATAATTTTATGTTAAGTCCTTATTGCTAAAGTCACCACTTATTTATGTCATCAAACATGGAGAAATAGAGCTGGTGCCCAACTAGAAGCTTTACCCTTAAGGACAACCATTCATGGTGTACAACATACTCTTTATGCTACTGGAGGGGAAATGCAGTCATCAATCTCACCCAGTCACTGGCAGCATGGTGAACCTGCCTGAGAAAGTGAGTGTGGGAGAGCTAGCCCCACCTCTTATCTGCCATGCAGTGGCATGGGTGCGATTGAGATCCCCCCACCTCCACCCCTCATCGCTTATGGCAAGTGGGAGAGCTGGCCCTGAGGACATGAGCATGAGAGAGCTGGTCCCACTCCTCATCTGTCTTGTGGCACCATGGGTAAGTGAGAGATGCCCCTGCCCCTACCACCATGGACAGCAGACTGGAGAGCTGGACCTACCCCTCACTGGCTGCAGCACTCAGGAGAGTGGACCCTACACCTTGCCTGGGCAGCACAGTTGAGCTGACTCTGTTGAAGGATGTGCAGGTGAGTCAACCCTGAGGGCAAGAGAGCAGGAGAAGTGGCCCTGACCCCTTGCTGCCTACTGCATTGTGTGAGCTAGCGGGGCGGTGCTGGGGAGCTTGCCCTCATGGTGAGGATGAGGGAGAGCTGGTGGAGTGACCAACCCAGCCCCCACCCAGGCCCAGAACCAGGGCTGTTAAGTTGGCCCACCCCAACATCTACCTCATCTATGAACTGCTGAAGCAGTGAAGGGGCCAATCCTGCAGACCCAAAACTACAGAATCTCCATAACATAAGACGACAGGATATACAAAAGGAGCCCCAGTGAGAACCCAGTATCAGCGGTGTAGCAGAGGCCAGAAGCCTCGAGCCAGACCAATGACTCATTGCAATGAATACTTGGAAGTAAAATGTATGAACTAAAGGGTCTACTGTGTGACTCACTGGGCCACAACATTTTTTTTTATTTTAAATTTTACCTTATTTTATTTTGGGGGGGGGAGGTTGCAAGGGCAGAGGGCAGATATGAAGGGACGGAGAGATGAATGGGATTGGGATGCATGATGTGAAATCCACAAAGAATCAATAAAAAGTTTAAAAAAAAAATCACCCAGCCACAAACCCTGAGACCTACAACAGAGACTTGCCTGCAAGGTATACTTTTGCAATAATGGTGAGACTGTTACAGGAATAAGCAACTTTTTTTTTCTTTTAGTTTATCAATACAGAGTTTCTTTGTGTAATTCTGGCTGTCTTGCAAGGCACTCTGTAAACCAGGCTGGTCTCAAATTCTCAGAGATTCGCCTGCCTCTGCCTCCTGAGTGCTGGGATTAAAGGTGAACGCCACCACAGCCTGAACCTATACTGCTAAAGTGACCAAGAACCTGAGACAATATAGGTCATGAGGCAAGAGGAAAACCTACCACTATTATTCTGCTAAAGGAATAAATGACTACTAATAACATATTCCTACACCCATAGATCAGTGCACACTCAACCCTCATCAGAGATGTTGCTTCATTCAGTAAATGATAACTAATACAGAGACCCACAAATGGACAATGCACAGAGAGTGTTTCAAAGAAAGACTTTGGAGCACTAAGCCTTAAGTGGGATGTCTTCATCAAATATTTCTCAAGGCTCAGAGATAAATTGCAAAAGGGGAGGCAGAAGGATCGTAAGAGGAAGATGTGATCAGTGGTTCCCAAGAAAACAGTGTCTTCCAGACAAATCAGGACTGACACGGTTGCAGTACACATAGATCTGCACAGGTTTAAGCCAGAAAAATTCCCAGCACTGAGAAAGGGAAATGGACACAAAATTCCACCCTTAACCAAGCTGTTTGCAATTTGACACCTACTGAGAAATGGAAAATCAGGTTTTTTTCCAATGGAGTGTCACTGGGTAGATCAACCATACACCATGCACAGTAGTAGTTGCCAACACAAAACAAAACGGATTCATTCTTTGTTTTGTTTTCTTGGTGGGGGTTGTTTTGTTTTGGTATCTTTTGTTTTAGTGGGTTTTTGTTTGTTTTGATTTTCATTTTCATTTTTCATTTCCTTGGAAGAAGAGAGGGAGAAAATGCACATGAAGTTGGGTGGGTGGAGAAGTGGAGACAATCTGGGAGGAGCTAGGGGATTGAAAGCAACATAACCAAAATATGTTCTGTGAAAAAAATTTAAACAAGCAAAAAGAATGTGTTGTCTAAAAATGCCTATTTAGTTTTTAAGGATGGAACTCTACCCTCTACTTGATTTTAAGCATGTACAGACTGCTATGATAGGACATAGTAGTAGTGGTGTTCATCTGCGGAAATAAATGGTGGGGAGGCACAAATATACACGTGAAATAAGCTCAGTATTTTAATAAAGTGGAAAAAAGGACAAATAACTTTGAGTGGTTTCTCTTGGACTTCATGAATTAATAAATATTACCAATACTACCCAAAATGTTGAAGAATCAATATTATATTTGAAGGACTTAAAAAATTAGCCTTTGTCTAGAGTAGCTTGGTGTTCTTGTGGGATTCCTAACCACTGTTAGGAGTTGGAGGGGGGTTGTCTCTGACTCTTTCACCTGTTTCTGGGACCCTTTTCCTCTTATTGGGGTGTCTCATCCAGTCTTGATGTGATGGTATGTGCCTGGTCTTAAAGTAGCATATTATGCCATGTGCTTGGTTGATGTCCCTGGGAGGCCTGCTCTTTTCTAAGTGGAGGCAGGCTGGGGGTGGGGAGTTCTGGGTGAGGGGGTGGTAATGAGGAAAGGGAGGGAGAAGACACTGTAGTTGGGATGCAATATATGTGAGAAGAATCAAACATTTTTAAAATTGGCCTTTGTGAGTAATCCACATGAAACAGCTCTAGGTGAAAATATTTTTAGAGAGGCTAAGAAGCACTTTCAGCCATGGAAACCATCTTCTAGTAACTCGCCAAAATGCTAGACACAAATAATAGAGGCACTCACTATATGTTCTCTAGACCTTTTCAGGAAATATGGACTTGTTCCTTTGTCCACAAACATGTAAATCTATAAGAAAAGTCATATTGGAGACTTTAAGGGAAAAGTTACTATGTAAAAGGAATAGCCCTTAAGTGTTACCATGGCAAAACTGGAAGTATTTGCAAAGTCACTGAGCATGCTGTGGGCATCACTGTAAACAAACAAGGTAAGCGCAGTACTCTTGCCAAGAGAACTAATATGTGCACTGAGCCTATTAAGCACTGTAAGAGCCAAGGCAGCCTCCTGTAATGGGTGAAGGAAATGACCAGAAAAAAAGGAAGCCAAGGAGAAAGGTACCTGGCTTTAGCAGAAACATCAGCCTGCTCCACCCAGAGAAGCACACTTTGTGAGAACTAACAGATGGAACCTGAGCTGCTGCAGCCCATTCCTAATGAATTCGCCTCTTAATGTACAAAAATAAAGAAAAGATCTATACTGTTAAGAAAACAACAGATAAGAAGTATAAAATGAAGTGGAATCATCTAAGATGTGATATAATTGATGGTGGCAAGTATATGTGGAAGAAAAAAATAGTGGGACAAATTTACAAAGCTTTAAGAACGAAACATTTTTAAATCCTTTGACTATTTATAGAATGTTTCATATGTAGTTACTCTACAGTAGGGTTTGAATCTAGCACAAAGTTACTGAACCAGTGGTAACTTCATTCACTCTCATCAGTTCAATGAATTTTAGTATGAAACACAAAATGTGTTCAGTGTTTCAGCAGTAGCAGAGTTCTGCTGTGATTCTTTAAGCTTAGACCAAGATTGAAATTTTTATAAGAACTACCTTTAGTCACAACTTGAGTTGCATTCATGGATTTTGCTGGTTGCATTTCCTTGAGCCTAGTCCAAACAGTGAACACACCCTACAGGTGCTGGTGCTCAGTCTTCTTGGCCCCATCTACTTCCTTATGCCACCTTCTAAATTATCTTGACTTAGCAACTACTCACATGGCCATCATTGTTTAGACACCTTGGCTCTGTCCCTCTACCTATCATGAAACCTTACCTAAGCATTCACACAACTACCTTTACCCCAATGATACCCTGGTAGCCACCAAATTGGAATCACCCCAGTCTCCCTACTCATAGATCAATACAGAGTATCTGAAAGACTGAGTTTCAAGTACTTCCTATCTCATCAGAAGTCATCCAAAATAGTATAGCTTAATAAAATCACAACATTTATCAAATGAATAGCTACCTACTTATATGAGATGCCCAGGTTCCATAATAAAATATAGCAATATGAAAAACCAAGACAATAAGTTCACCACTAAGATCATCAATTCCTGCAGCAATTTTCCCCAATAAGAACAACTCTGATGAATATCAAGACTTACTACAGGAGTTAAATCCCTGAGATCCACATAGTGAAAGGAAAGAATGAACTGCAAAAATTCATCCTCTGACCTCCACACCCATGCCATACCACCTATGAGCTCTCCACCTCCCACACAAATCAATAAATAGACATTAAATATAAATGTTTAACAGGAAATAGTTTGTTTTGGCTCACAGTTTAAGGGTACAGTCTATCATGGCAGGAAAATTATTGCTGCAGAAATGTGAAGTAGACCATGTTGTATCTGCGATCAGGAAACAGATAAATGTTGGTGTTCAACTCACTTTTTTCTTTTTAATCAATTCAGGATCCCAACCCATTTATGGTGTCACTCACTTTCAGAGTGAGTTGTCCTTCTTCAATTAAACTGTTCTGGAAACACACTTACAGACACACCCAAACATTGTTTCTATGGTGATACTAAATCTAGTCATATTGACAGTGAAAACTAACCATCACACAGACACTAACTGAAAAAGATAGAAAACCACTTATTTATGACCCACATGCCCATCTCTTAATGGTCTCCCAATTTAAAGACTTGCTACCTAAATCAACAAAAAGGTCCATTTTGTCATTCTTGAAAGTGATTCATATGAATCACTTTCTCCCTACCTCCTCTTTACTATTGTTGAAGAAGGCAAGAAATAAAGGAAAGACTAAGAGGAAAACTGATGAGATTTACATTTAGAGACATGAATTCCTCTTAACTGTGGATATTTTCAGAGCTATGAAACCTAAGCAGCCACACAGGACCCCATTATTCTGTGCTTATTTGGAAAGCAGGATGAGACTCCACATACAAGGTAAGGCAATGAATTAGATTAAAATGAAAATGCCATAACAAGTCCATTACTTTGAAAACTAGCTTAAAAACATAAAGAAGAAGAAAAAGGAAAGCGGTTCCAGGATTGATTTAATACTTTGTTTTGCTATCATTAAAGTCTTAATTTTTGAACAAGGGGCTCCACAATATACTTTTCTTGCAAACTGCATAACCCATCCTTTCCAAAGTTAGATAGAGAAAGGTCAACTACTTGATGGTATCTGAAAGGAGTCTATGCTGGGAACTATGTTGTATCATATTAGTAAAATAAGAGGTTCAAAGAAGGAATCAAACTATGTATGCCTAATCAATGTGCTCTCCAGTCATAGGCTCAAGATAGTGAGTCTGTCACTACTTCCAGAGACAGATGATGAGACCAAAGGTATCCAGCTCAATCACCCATGCACAGATACTGATCCTAGAGAAAATCTGTCTTATTTAAGCACAAGAGAAAAACAACATCTAAACTAAGGGGAAAATAGCACAATCATTAAGGAAAGTCAGAGGAAAAAATGGACCTATTCTCTACCAGAAGAAAATTTTAGAAACCTCTTGCTGGTGTGGGAGGTCCATCTGTCTATGTGTTACTTTCATTGGTTAATGAATAAAGGAACTGCCTTGGCCTGTTGATAGGGCAGAACTTAGGTAGGCGGGGAAAACTAAATGGCATGCTGGGAGAAAGGAGGCAGAGTTAGGAAGAAGCCATGGAGCCGCAGGAGACACTGGGAATTTTACTGGGTAAGCCACAGCCATGTGGTGATATACAGATTAATAGAAATGGGTTAAAATAATAAAAGAGTTAGCCAATAAGAAGTTACAGCTAGTGGGCCAAGCAGTGTTTTAATGAATATAATTTCTGTGTGGTTATTTTGGGGCTAAGCTAGCTGGGCGGCCGGGGCAAACAAGCGGGCCTTTCTCCTACATCTTACCAACCCTTAAAGCTTCTGCAAGAAAGAAAGAGAAGGAAGTGAAAAGTAGGATTGAGATGAAAATCCAACAAAGTGAATGAAATGGCAAGAGAAATGGACAAGGTAAGAAATACTAACCAGGACACTTTAAATAGAACAATAAAAGCAAGTACACATTGGAAATAGTCAAGAGGAATATTCATATGGCAAAAAAGATTGGTGTCAAAAACAAAGCCAATGCTTAGAATTTACCTTACTGTAGAAGACAGAGATAGGACCAGTAAGACAGATGATAACTGTGAAGAACCAAATAAAGAAGCTGGAGAACATTTTTGGATGTTTTCTGTTTCTAAAAGAGGAACAGAGGCAAATGGAAGCAAAAGCATAAAATAGGAGAAAATGCCCCTCCAATGAAGAGCAGCATGTGTTGATTAAAAGAGCCCACTGTGGGGGAGCAATGTGCATTGTTGACATAGATACCACCATGTCAAGGACCCATGGGAATGCAAAAACCTTCCACTGGTCTGGACAGTGTGTGCAAAACCTAGTAACTGGAATTTCCTCCTTCAGGGTGACTGCAACCTCAAACTTCTCCCCTACAGAGATATCCTACTGAGAATACCACACCCTCCCCTTTTCCTTGTGTTATACATAATAATACGCTGAGTTTCTGGGTTGCATTGTAGATTCCCTCTATCAGTGTTATGTGAGTTTATCATTTGCTTAGTGTCTGTCATTTTTTAATTCATGCATTGTCCCAGTCAGGTTTTCAGGACCAAGCTGTACAGGATGAGGCAGCTCACCATGTTTTATGCAAAGTCAACCAGAGGAGACACAGCTAAACACATCATGGCAAAAGTCAAGCAATATTATTAAAGTTTCTATGTTGATTCAGACAAAAGTGTGAAATCATGCTACCCAGGTTAAAAACGAAAATTAGTCTCAGAGACCCACAACTGGACAATGTGCAGAGAGTGATAATACTTTGTACTAAGTATGTTGTCTTCACCAGACTCCCCCCTCAGGGTTCAGGGACTTGTGCGGAAGAGGAGGTGGAAAGATTGTAAGAGCCAGAGGTGATGGATGACTCCAAGGAAACGTATCTTCCAGACACAACATGACTCACATGTGAATTCCTAACAATTTTGGTAGCATGCACAGGGCCTGAACAGGTTTAAGCAAGATGGGCTCTCAGGGCTGATAGCGGGAAGTGAACACAGGGTTTCCCCTCTAACCAAGAAGCTATCTGCAATTGGTACTCATTTACAAAGGAAAGAATAGTTTTATTCAATGAAATCCCACTGAGTATTTTAACCACACTTAAGGATAAGCCCTATGCCTGGCAGTAGATGGCCTACACAAGGTGAACTCAGTGGTATTTTTGCAGACTTTTGTCTCATAAAGCCATATAGCTTAGCTTTGTCTGAACTTTTTTTTTTATTGGTCTTTTGATTGCATATTTTAGTTTCCGATTTTCTTTTCTGTGGGGGTTTTGTATATATGTATATGTGTTTTTTTTTGTTTTTGTATTGATTTTTAAGGAGAACGGGTATGGAGTTGGGTGAGTGGGGAGGTGAGGAGGATCTTCTTGGAGTTGGCAGAGGCAGAAAAGCATAATCGAAATATATTGTAAGAAAACAATTTTTTTCCGTTAAAAAACGGAAAAAAATTGATCTCCCTGACTTCTTACATATAGACATTTAGGAAATTTTTGTTGGACTAAAATATAACATACATGTGAGCTGCCTTTCAAATGTAAAGATGCCAGAAATATACCTACTACTTGAAGGATTGTGAAAGATAACACCATCTTGTTAATATTTTCTTTTCAAAATGGATTGTTTCTCTGTGTGTGTATGGGATGTGGGAGGAGTATATGCATATGCAGTGGGGTGTGTGTGTGTGTGTGTGTGTGTGTGTGTGTGTGTGTGTGTTGATCTGTCTGTCTCTCTCTCTGTAGGCTAGAATATGACTGTGTGGAGTCTTTTCTCTCCTACCTTTATGTAAGTTCCCAGAGCTTGAACTCAGGTCATCAGGCTCACATAAGAAGCACCTTTACCTGCTGGGCCATCTCACCACCTTAGCACATAACTCCCTGTAAGCAGCCAAGAGATTTTTAAAAAGCTCGGGAGTGAGGATGAGACTGGGGAGGTGGCTCTGTCAGTTAAGCGCTTGCCTTGCAGGCATGCGGACCGGAGTTCAATCATGAGAGTCATGAAAAAAATGCTGGGTGTGGTAATGTGTGCTTGTAATTCCAACACTGAGGAGGTGAAAACAAAAGGACCCCAGGGGCTTGCTGGCTTGCCAGTCTAACCTAATTGCTGAACTCCAGGTCAATGAAAGACCCTATCTCAAAGATGGAAGATGGAGTTCCTGAGGATGACACATGAGGTTATCCTCTGGCCACCATACACAAGTGCATGGACATGTGGCCCCACCCCCCCACATGAACAAGGATACACACACACATAAAACAAGAATGAAAACGTCATGGAATGAAGTGTTGCCAAGCTGTGATGGCAAATCTGCACTGTCAACTTGGCTAGATTGAGAATCACCTAGGAAATACTGCCTGGTCAGGTCTGTGAGGGTGTTTCCAGAGATGTTTAACTGAGGAAGGAAGACACCTTTTAACTGTGGGTGGTACCAAAGGAGAAAGCTAGTTGAGCACCAGAAGAGAAAACTAAAACTAAAAAACAAATAAACACAAAACCAGAGAGTACTTACCCAAGTAATAGATTTACTATATACATTTAGAAAGCAGAAAAGTACATGAAGCACAAAATAAAGTATTCCCTTTCTCTGGGTAGATGCTCTCAACTAGAAGAATGAAATGCTTAAGCAAAAAACTGAAAAGAAAGAAAATAGCAGAGAAACATTAATAAGCTACATAACTAACAACAACAGTATCTTCTATTTAAAGGCTTAGCTGAGCTAAAGAAATTTAAATATAACATAGTTATAAGAGGCATAGCAATAAAATTACATAATACATTACAAACTAAAAAACAAAGATGATAGCCAAATGCAGAGCCAAAAAGGGGGGAAATAAGTTAGTAATTTTAAATGATCAAACAAAAAGCATTCACCACATAGGAGGTTCATTTTATATTAAGAATGGACAAAAATAAAATTCTTAGTTTCTTTTTTGAAAACCTCACCCTTAAGCTCACCTTCAGTAACCTAGTGACAGCAGGACACATCATCAGCCACCAAGATGAGACACATTTCCACTGTCACCACAAGTTGTGTATTCTCCTTTGTGCATACACTATATTTCCTTATAAAAAGTCAGTGCCCTCTCTCCCCACTCTCTTTCCCTTCCACCCTCGTTCATAGACAGCCTCTGCATCCTCCTCCCCCAATAAACCTCTTTCATGAGATCTGCTGCATGGTGTGACTTTGTGCCATTCCTTGCTCCAACCCACCAAGGTACTTCCACCACTTAAATCTTAACAGTCTTGAAGTTCAATACTATCATACCATCAAAATATATAAAGACCAAGGATGAGATGGCTCAACTGAGAAAGGTGTTTGCCCGAATTTGATCTCCAGGACCCATACGGTAGAAGGAGAGAAACAACTCTTAAAAGTTGTTTCCTGACCTCCTCGTATGCACCCTGGCACCCCCTTCATCCCCATCCCCACTAAATAAATAAAAGCAACTTTAAAAGTATGTTAAGAAAAAGTATTAGACATTCATCAGATGTATTGGTAAGCATTAGCTGTATTACTACAACAAGATACCTGAGGTAAAATATAACTAAAAAATGGTTTATTTAGCTCACAGTCCAGGATCAGGGGGCTGTATTTGTTTGAGCCTCTGGTGATGGCAGCATACAATGGGAAGTACAGGAGTGGGGAAGAGCAAACCACTCACATTACAAGCAAGGAAGCAGAAAAGAAGAAGGCCAAAGTTTTATAGTACCCTTCAAGGGCATGCCTCAAGTAACCCATGAACTTGCAAAAAGGTGCTGTCTTTTAAAGGACCACAGTACCCCTCAATAGCACCATTCTGGAGAGAGACCAAACTAGAGTCTGTTGCATGAACCACTGGAGCATAGACCATAGCACTAGAGGAGTAAAAACAATGCATATAAATATATAGGAGTGTGTGTGTGTGTGTGTGTGTGTGTGTGTGTGTGTATGTACAATCTCATAATACCCATGCAATACAAAGAGAGATGAAAGTTATTACATAGATGTGTGTATAGATACACAGAGTATAGAAATGGAGCAAAGAGACAGAGAGAGTGTTGAGATTCCTTAAGAATTGCCCCATGCCATGTTGGAAAAAATAAGTCTAAAATCCACAGGTCTGGCCAACATGCTGGAAACTAATAAAAACAGCTTTTTACAGTTTTTTTTTTTAGTCTAAATCCTACAAATTAGGCCAGCTAGCTGTTCAGGCAGGGATTCTTTGGTGGTATAGTCTTTTTTTTTTTAATGTGTATGTGCATGCACATGTATACACATAAGAATGAATGTGCACGCATGGGCACATGTGTGGCATGGCATGTTTGGGAAGGTCAAAGGACAACAACTCTTGGAAATCAGTTCTTGCTTTTTTGAGGCAGTGTCTCTCTTGCTTCTGTTGCTGCATATTCTAGGCAAGTGGGATAACCGACTTCCAGGTCATCCTCCTGTCTATACCTCTCACCTTGTTACTAGGAGTGTTGGGATTACAGATGTACAGAATCACATTATGTGGATTGTGGGGACTGAAGGCTTTCACTGCAAATTCTGTTACTTGCTGAGCCATCTCCCCAGGCTCCTCTTTGGTGCAGTCCTGAAGCAAGATTGCATCGTTGGTAAACCCCAGTGTAAACTCTTAAAATAAGACTCACCCACATTTTGGGGGGTAATTTGCTTCACCCACAATCAACTGATTGCAAATATTAATATAACTATACAAAAAACCTTCATACCAATATATGGAGTAGTATTTGACTAAATAAATGGGTATGGCAGTCTAGCCAAGTTGATCATATATTAATTATATAAAATATATTTCAACTTACTTTACAAAGAATACAAATGATATGCAAAAAGTATGTAATGTTGAATCCAAGTCTCACACTTTGTACTGGGATATGTTCCAGGTGGGTCAAACATTGAATTGTCAACACCTAAATTATAAAAGCAATTGAAGAACCAAGGGATACATTTAAAATATCTAGAGTATGAAAAGCTTTTCTGAGAATGGCATGGAATCCTAAAATTGTGTGCTAAAAGAACTCATAAATTTGATTAAATTATAATAAATAATCACTTCCTGTCAAAAGCATTTTTAAAAGAAAAGCCAAATGAAAAATTGAAGAAATAATATCAATATAAGCACTGGGCAGTGGTGGCTTACACCTTTAATCCTATAACTCAGGAAGCAGAGGCAGGTGGATCTCTGTAAGTTTGAGGCCAACCTGGTCTACAGAGAGAGTTTTAGGACAGTCAGAGCTACACAGAGAAACTCTGTTTCGAAAAACTGAAAGAGAGAGAGAGAGAGAGAGAGAGAGAGAGAGCAGCCAATTCATACAAAGGTTAGTTATTACTTTTGGTTTGTTAGTGGAAGAATTAAGAAACTCTTCACTGTGTATAAACTTTTAAGCCCTTTGCAAATTGAATATTAAAACATCAGGCAGTGGGGATGCATGCCTTTAATCCCAGCACTTGGGAGGCAGAGGCAAGAGGATCTCTGAGTTTGAGGCCAGCCTGGTCTACAAAATGAGTTCCAGCACAGCCAGGGCTGTAACAAAGAAACCATCTCAAAACCAAAACAAAACAAAACACCCTCCATTGAAAATTTTAAAATGATAAAACTTAGAAACTTATAATCCTAACAAAATGAATCTGTTTACTGATCAAGAAACAATTCTTTGGGGTTAAAGATGTAATGCAGTGGTAGAGCATCAGCCTAGCATATGCAAGAATGTGCTTTTCAAGAAAAGGGAAAAAAAGCACAACTATCTAGAAAATCTCAATTTTATAAAACAATAATTCAGGCTACATTCTTTGACTACCTTGTAAGGAAGTGAGAAATGAATGCAAACCCTCTTAGCATAGGCCAAGTCTTGCCTACATTTGTAGTCTGTAAAGCTTATTGAAGACTTTGTTGTAGAAAATCATATTAAATATACTTCATGGGACAGGAGAGATGCCTTAGCAGTTAAGAAGAGCACTTCCTGTTCTTGCAGAGGAACTGAGTTCAGTTCCAGCACCCATATTACGGATTGTAACTTCTGTAACTTCAGTTCCAGGAGATCCAAACCTTCTTTTGGCCTCCAAAGGTACCAGGCACACATGTGGTACACATACATGCAGGCAAAACACTCATACACAGAAGATGAAAATAAATAAATCTTGATAAATAAGTAAATAACAATACACTTCTTAAATACAACTGTATGACTGAGGCTTTTATTCACATATTCTAATTTAACTTCAATTAATACATTAATAGTAATTTAAATCAATAGCCTTTAAAAAATCTTAATGTTTGTTACAACTATTAAAATTATTCATTAGGTCAAAAAGAATCTAACAAAAATCTAAGAGCACCAAACAGTCTCTCTCTCTCTCAAACATGCACAATTAGGAGGAATGTATTTTCTCTTCTAGATATATTATAAGCTATAAAACTATATCAGTTTAAGGAATGAATTTGGGTGTGGCAAAATACAGACAGTAAACCAAGCAGAATGAGTAAAGGCAGACACAAATTAGTATAATGTTATTGTGAACTCTCAAAATCATTTAAAAAGATTAAATAACTTCAATTGTAGCATACACCAAAATTAGTTTAGCATATATTTAAGCATTAATTGTTTCCCATTATAGCAAAAAGAATCATTAATGGATTTTTAAAAAATTGTTTTCATTAGCTGGGCAGTGGTGGTGCACGCCTTTAATCCCAGCACTAAGGAGGTGGATCTCAAGGCCAGCCTGGTCTACAAGAGCTCGTTCCAGGACAGGCTCCAAATCTGCAGAGAAACCTCGCCTCGAAAACTCAAAAAAAGTATTGTAAATTGTAGGCTGGTTTTCTTTGCTTTATGTCTAAAAGCCACTTATAAGTGAGTACATATGATATTTGTTTTTCTGGGTCTGGGTTACCTCACACAATATGATGTTTTCTAAATCCACCCGTTTGCCTGCAAATTTCAAGATGTCATTATTTTTTTCTGCTGTGTAGTACTCCATTGTGTAAATATACCACATTTTCCTTACCCATTCTTTGGTTGAGGAGCATTTAGGCTGTTTCCGTGTTCTGGCTATGACAAACAATGCTGCTATGAACATAGTTGAGCACATGTCTTTGTGGAATGATTGAGCATCCTTTGGTTATATACCTCAAAAGTGGTATTGCTGGGTCTTGAGGAAGGTTGTTTCATAATTTTCTGAGAAATCACCACACTGATTTCCAAAGTAACTGTACCAGTTTGCATTCCCACCAGCAGTGGAGAAGTGTTCCCTTCACCCCACATCCTTTCCAGCATAAGTTGTCATCAGTGTTTTTGATCCTGGCCATTCTTCCAAGTGTAAGATGGAATCTCAGAGTTGTTTTGATTTGCATTTGTCTTATGACTAAGGATGTTGAGCATTTCCTTAAGTGTCTTTCAGCCATTTTAGAATGCTCTGCTGAGAGTTCTCTGTTTAGGTCCGCACTCCATTGCTTACTGGAATATTTGTTGTTTTGATGACCAATTTCTTGAGTTCTTGGTATATTTTGGAGATCAGACCTCTGTCTGATGTAGGATTGGTGAAGATCTTTTCCCATTTTGTAGGCTGCTGTTTTGTCTTGTTGACCATTTCCTTTGCTTTACAGAAGCTTTATAGTTTCAGGAGGTCCCATTTATTAATTGTTTCTCTCAGTGTTTATGCTACTGGGGTTATATTTAGGAAGTGGTCTCCTGTGCCAATGAGTTCAAGTGTACTTCCTACTTTCTCTTTTATGAGGTTCAGTGTGGTTGGTTTTATGTTGAGGTCTTTGATCCATTTGGACTTGAGATTTGTGCATGGTAATAGATATGGATCTATTTGCATTCTTCTACATGTTGATATCCAATAATGTCAACACTATTTGTTGAATATGCTTTCTTTTTTCCATTTTATACTTCTTTGTCAAAAAACAGGTGTTTGTAGGTGTGTGAATTGATATCCGGGACTTTGATTAGGTTCCATTGGTCCTCCTGTCTGTTTTTATGCCAATACCAGGCTGTTTTTCAGTACTTTATTGAACAGGATTGTTTTGGCTATCCTGATTTTTTTGCTTTTTCATATGAAGTTGAGTATTGTTCTTTTGAGGTCTGTGAAGAATTTTGCTGCTATTTTGATGGGCATTGCATTGAATCTGTAGATTGTTTTTGGTAAGATTGCCACTTGTACTATGTCAATTCTACCTACCCAAGAACATGGGAGATCTTTCCACTTTTTGGTGTCTTCTTCAATTTCTTTCTTCAAAAATTTAAAGTTCTTGACATACAGGTCTTCCACTTGTTTGGTTAGAGTTACTCAGAGATATTTTATATTATTTATGGCTATTGTGAAGGGTGATATTTCTCTGATTTCTTTCCCATCACATTTATCATCTGTGTAAAGGAGGGCTACTGACTTTTTCAAGTTAGTCTTGTCTCCTGCCACATTACTGAAGGTGTTTATGAGTTGTAGAAGCTCCATGGTAGAATTTTTGGGATTAATTATGTAAACTATCATCAGCAAATAGTGAGAGTTTGACTTCTTCTCTTCTGGTTTGTATCCCTTTGATCATCATAAACAAATTACACTTAAAATATATGAAACATATTTGACAAAATTCAATGTCCTTTCTCCTCTATATTTATTACAACCAAGAAGAAAGATTACCACACAAATGCCTAAATGTGTGACTAAATGATTCTCCAAATAGGAACCAAGATGAGAAGATATGGAATATCTATATTAACCATTGCTTGGTTGATGTTTCTCAGGGTTCATCAAAGTCATCTGAGATGCTTGCTGAAAGTGTAGTTCTCTAGACCTGAAAAACCTACAGTTATTTATGTGAGTATATGGTACTCAGGTCAAAAGACAAGTTGGGGAAATTAATTGGTTCTTTCCTTCTCCCATGGGATTGAACTCAGGTAATCAGGCTTGGCAGCAAGCACCTTTACCCACTGGGCCTTCTCAAAGATATGGCCTAAATAGTCTAACTCCGAAGTGAGGACAGATGCAATATAAACTCCCTGGTGGTTGGCAATCAAACAATTCAGAAGTAAATTAATGACTCGAAATTTTCCTAGTTTTCTTTTCCAAACAAACAAACAAACACCAACAAAACTGGTCATGGCAATGCAGGCCTGTAACCTGAACACTCAAGAAATAGAGGCAGGAAGATCAGAAGTTGAAGGTTATCCTTAGCTACATATTAAGGTCCACTCTCAATTTTGTTTTCTTCTTTTTCAATCCATTTACTTTTGTTTCAGAAGAAATGTGGGAAAACAGAGCTAGTTAATTTCAGCTCTTCATTTCTGGCCTGTGTGCTACCTTAGGCAAATTACTTAACCATATTAAAAACAGTGTGGATATTAACTATCTTTAATGGTTCTTGTAAAGATTAGAGTTTCTGTTTCTAAAATATCCAATACTGTGATTGGTCATGGAATACTTTCCTAATGAATAGTGGTTATTTCTGTGTTACTATTATTTGTGTAGTCTACTTCTATAATTTTTATACTCATCTTCCTCTTCTTCTTGTATAGTGCTTTGTGTATAATTATGCCTCTACAAGCAAATATGTACAAGTCACAACCCCTAGAACCTTAGAATGAGATATTTTTTTAAAATAAGATCATTATAGATGTAGTTTTCAGAACTTTCCCCTACCTCATGCTAGAGATCAAACTCAGAGTCTCTCAAACACTAGGCAAATACTCTAACACTGGTTATATCCCTAACCAGAAGGGGTCATATCACAGTTTCAGTTGGCCCTCTAATCGGATTGGCATCTTTTGTTGTTGTTGCTTTGTTTTTAAGGCAGAGTTTTTTCAGAGTTTCTCTGTATGTAACACTGGCTGTCCTGGAACTCACTATGTACACAAGGCTGGCCTCAAACTCTGAGATCCTCCTGCCTCTGCCTCCCAAACTCTGGGATTAAAGATGTGTGCCACCACTGCCTGGCTGTGATTGGCATATTAATAAGAAGAGAAAAACTTGAACACAGATATACACAGAAGGAAGATGGATGTAAACACATAAGAAAGATAGCATGTGACAAAGCATAAATTGGAATGAAGAATTAAATGAAGGTGTGCCAAGATCATCAGTAGCAAGGAACAGACAAGGAAAGACTCTCCCATACAGGTTTCACAGGGAGTGTAGCCCTGCCAACATCCTGATTTAGGACTGTTCACCTTCAGAAAATAAATTACTGTTGCTTAAGGCACACCTTTTAAAAAATTTTGTTATGGCATTTTCTAGGATTATAGTATAAAGCCTCATATCTTTATATAGAATATCCTGACATAGAATCCTGATATCCTCATAGCTTGATATAGAATCAATTGTAATACATCCACACTATGGAGCACAATATGAGGAAATCTTAGAGACCTTGTGCTGAATGAAAGAAGTCACTCTTGAGAGACCACATCTGTGTGGTTTCATTTTATGTGATGTTCAGTTCAAAGCAAATCTGCAGGGAAGGAAAACAGATCAGCAGTTGCCAGAAGTTAGGTTCTGTTGGCTACAGAGCAGAACGATGGAAAGTTTTTGAGGCATGGAACTTCTTGTTAGCTTGGTTACAGTAGTGGTTTTATCTAGATCTATGCACGTGTTACAAATCCTAGCACAGTATGTTCCCAAAGAGTTCATTTCATGGGATATTAAAGAGTCCCAAAACGAGCAAACACATTTATACTCAAATTATTTTCTTTTCAACAATACATGCAAAGAAATCCCATCTTGATTTGTTTTTTTTTTTTCTAGAAAGGTTATTTGATGGGGATTCTGCCACATCAGCCCTTGTGTTCTGTGAACCTGTTTTTGTTTTTGTTTTTTATTCACAAAGAGAAACAATCTGTCTAAAACAGTGATTTTCATTTGATGAATCCTCCCACCATGTATTTCCTTTGTGGTAGTAGGGATCAGGGTGAGAGCAGGTCTGGACAGAAGGGGCTTTTAAATTTCTTTGGTCTCTGGACCCACAGGTTGGATTCATGTTGGAGGAGACCACTTGTCCATTTTGGCTGCTAGTTAGTTCCCAGCTGCTCAGCCCCAAAATAATCACACAGAAACTGTATTAATTAAGTCACTGCTTGGCCCATTAGCTTTAGTTTCTTATTGGCTAACTCTTACATATTAACCCATCTCCAATTAATCTGTGTATTGCCATGTGGCAGTGGCTTACCAGGTAAAGTTTTGGCATCTGTCTCTGGCGGGACTACATGGCTTCTCTCTGATTCCTTCTTTCCCCCAATATTCAGTTTAGTTTTCCTGCCTAGCTCTGTTCTACCATATCAGGCCAGGCCAGTTTTCTTTATTAATCACAGAATACAAAGGGGATTCCCGCATCAGATTCAACCTGAACAGTCCTAATCTGTCTCTTTCTGTGTCTGTCTAGAATCTTCTGAAGTAAAATGACTGGACCTGGATTAGAGCCCCACGTAACTAGAATGTTGTAACAATTTTGGATTTTAGGGCCTACTTATGGGACTCATTCATGCATCCCTTTGCTAAATGCTCCACCCATTTCCAGTAACTAGCAAGACCAGTTTAAACTAGGCATGGGTGGGTTTAGGGGAGGTGCATTCAACACAACAAAACCTCTAGAAAGGTTTTAAATCTAGGTTCCTTCTCTGGTTGGGTCTCATAAGACCTTAAACCAGTTTTTACACACTGGATTATTTTTTTTTGGGGGGGGAAAGAGTATTCTGTAAACAACAAAGAGCTGCAGAGTTGGAGAAAGGCCATGAGGAGCATGCTCACTGGTCTCTACTCTCAGCTGAAACCTAGCAGGTGCTGGGTTGTTTTGTCTTCAGAAGAACTCTATGACAGAAGGTCTGTCGTTGCTTTGAAAGAAAACTGAGGCTCAGAGAGACCCCCCGAATGACGATAGAAGGAAGTGTCAGTAGTTGACAGGACTGAGACATGGCCAGCAACTGCAGCCTTTCAAGTTGTGCTGGCGAGATTTATGTCAACTTGACACAAACTATAGTCATCTGAGAGGAGGGAACCTCAACTGAGAAAATGCCTCCATAAGATTGGGTTGTGGATCAGCCGGAACAGCATTTTCTTAATGACTGATTTAGAGGGGAGGGCCCAACCCATGGTGGGTGGAGCCATCCCTGGACTGTTCTTCCTGGGTTCTATAAGAAAGCAGATTGAACAAGACATGGGGAGCAAGCCAGTGAGCAGCTCTATTCCATGGCCTCTGCATTATTCCTGCCCTGTTTGAGTCCCTGTCCTGGCTTCCTTCAGTGATGGACTACAGTGTAGAAGTGGAAGCCCAATAAACCCTTTCCTGTTCAACTTGCTCTTTGGTCATGGTGTTTTTTTCGCATCAGTAGAAATCCTAACTAAGACACAAACAAGTCGAGGCCCATGAGAGGAACCTGAGGCTCAGTCAGCTCATTCTCAGCATATAATCTGAAAAGAAACTAATGTTCTTTTGGGAGGTTGTGAGGGGGGTCTCTAAGGACCCATTGAGGCTCTGATGTTTAGTACATTACTCAAAAACAAAACAAAGTAACCAAACAACAAACCAAAACTGTATAGAGTGGAATGATTTCTTCAACAAATGCATAAATCCAATCTACAAAATAAGAGTTGGGTTACTGGAGTCAAAGGCCAGACTGGGATGGCCCAAGACTCCCAGAGGTCTCCCAGAGCCTGATGTGAAGGCTTGAAAGCCATTTTTCAGTAGGATCTCACCAGAGATGTCATGATGTCAAAGGCTCTGACTTGGAGTCAGACTGGGAAGAATATTCACTTGCAGGGTAGTCAACCCAGGCAGGGCTCAGGATCCCAAGTCTTCTGTATGTACATGGTTGCCACGGACCGGCTCAGCGGAGCCCCTCAGACCGTGGGAAAATCAGGGTCTTGGTACCAGGAAGGCACAAGTTAGGCGAATGACAGACAGACACAGCACACAAGGGAGTGGTTTGAATCTGCTGCCACTTTACTGAATTCATGTTGTCATTATATAGTATTCAAACAAAGAACAAACCAGAAGGTCACGTATCATTACTTGGCACAGTATGAAGGCTTGTTTTAGTCACATCAGCGATGAGCAGGTGTTAGACATAACACGTCCTTAGAAGGGAAACTCTTGTCCTTGGGAACATAAACTTCAAACAAGTGGTTTCATTTTTATCTAGGAGTAGAAAGTTTCTGTCTCATTATTTGCTATCGTGGCCTTTCCTTTTTCTCACCCTTTCTTAATTTCATCTAGTGACCAAATCTGCCTAATCAGTTCTCTGCACCTGCTGCAATATACTTCTTTGTACTTTCTCTTGTAGTAAACACCATGGGGGTTGGAATCTAGCAAGCCTATCCAAAAATAGTAGAGCTAAATAATTCCGCTTTTGTCCCTCCTATATCACATACTTATGACTATCATCCTCATAACTTTCTGTGTATGGAATGGGGTCATCTGGTGACTCAGTTGTACTTCTGGGTAGTTCCCACCCTAGTTTCTTTATTCCCAGAATGGGGGTTTCCTAACAACATGTGGATCTTAACTTATGTTTTCCCCAAATCATCAGTCCTATTTAGGAAAAGTTCCTGCTGCTGTAACTCATCCATAATGTCCCCCCAGTATTTGCACAAGGGCTTGAAACACTGGAAGCATCTTGAGCACTGTTTTAGTATCATTATCATAATTATCAATCCCAGGAACATCAAGGGGTTCTCTGGTAAAATTATACATTTTGGCCAGTATAGCAAAGAACATTATCAGGAAACAGGAGAGAATAGCAGAGGCAGCTAGCCATCTATGATAGCGGAGAGTATATAATCTTGAGTTCAGGTTCATGACCTGAGCTGATTGCTAAGGAACCGCCGGAGGCCTATCCGCGAACGGCACGAACCCCCCAGCCTATGTTCCTGAGCCAGAGGCATCGTTGTCACACAGGCGACACCGCTGTGGGTGTGGCACATGGTGCTATTGGCAAGTCTGTTCAAGCTCAGCAGCACCTGCCCTGCTGGCTCCATTCTCCCACAGTCCTACCTCACATATCTAGTCCACTGTCATCTCCTACTTCCCTACTCCTCAATCCTCATCTCACACCTGCCCCCATCACCCCACCTTCCACCTCCACATATTCCTACCTCATAATCCAACTCTCTCCTCCCTGGAACTTCTTCCACCTCCACACATAATCTACATCATAATCCAACCTTCTCCTCCCCCACATTCTATTACATCCACATACTCCTACCTCATAGCCCTAAACTTCTCTTCCCCCACTTTTTCTACTTCCCCACGTCCTCCCATTCCCACTCATTCCCACCTGCTCTAACTATACTTCACAATCATAACCCTCCCACCCCTATTCTCCCCCACCTCAGCATACCCCTACCTCAAAATCCAAACCCTCTTCTCTCTCTCTTACCTCACATATCACCTCCCTCATTTTCACTTCCCGAATCCTGTCTAACATCTCCAGCCTCCCAGATACACCTTCCTCCAACCCCTGTCTCTGTACCTCACACCTATATCCACATCTTTCCCTACCCCCAACCTCTGTCATGTCCCTGCCTTCTGCCAGGTCCCAGTCACCTGACCTGTCTCTTAAGATGTAAGGAAAATTTCACCATCTTACATTTACTGAATTTTGTTCTTTGAAGATAAGACTTAGAAAGATTAGAAACATTTCATAATGTTACAATTTAACTTTATTTGAAGATATGACAATTAAAAATTCCAATACCTTCTCTCCCCTTTGTCCACATCCACAAGGTCTCTCTGTTGCTTGCTCTCTCTTTATTTTTTTTGTAACAACCAAAAGTCCAAGGTCATTCCTTTATCTTGATGTAGGAGCCAATGCAGACGTCAGGGGAGAAGTGGGTGGCTCACATTGGCTCCATTAAATGGACCTCCTTTTCATAGATGTTAGGGATCAGACCCACAGTAGAGTTGATCATGTAGACAGTATTCCTACTAAATAGCTTGATCTCGTAATGAATAAGTTGCTCCCAAAAGCCATTGTTGGGACAGATGATGGGGCGGCGGGACTTGGTCCATGTGTGCGCATCCAGCAGGGTCATGGTGTGGTATTTCATGAGATAGGCAAGGCAGAACGCTGCTGAGTGATTCACTCCTGCAGCGCAATGCAGCAGCATGTGGCCATTCCTCATTTCCACACCGTGGATATGATCAGCTATGGGGTCAAAAAAGTCATAGAGGTAGGAATTGGGAGCATCACTCACCGGCACTTGCACAAACTGAATGTCTTCAAAGAATATTTTCACTATTTCTACCGAGGCATTGATAATCGTGGTGATGTGGTTGCTGGACAGGGTGAGTTTGTCGTTAGCGGCCATAGCATTACTGATAAAAAGGCTGTTAGTTATTTGAGAGAGGCCATAAATGCCGTCCAGTTGGATAGCTTGAGATGGAAGGAGACAAGATGCTGTTGTCATCAAGGCGTTAGGTCAGCTGTCTCTCTGTACTAGGTTCCAGGGCACCAGCCTCTGCAACTTTAGCAAAGCAGTTGCTTTGCTAAAATCTTAGGCAAAGGTATGGAGGAGAGAAGTCCAAGCACTTGGTCATTAACCTCTGTCTCCTCCTCCACTACCCACGTGTCACAATGGTGACACAATGGTGACCAATCTGTGTCTCTTCTCTGTATAGTAATAGGAAGACCTGATATAGCATTAGATTCCAGTGATTTCAAAATTATGCACTACTTAAACTTGTAAATGTAGCACAATTGACCAATATAAATTCAGAACTGTTTTCAGAGGCACTCATTACCAATATTAGACAAACTGTTATATTCTTTCAGCCAATATTCTGTAATGCTCTTAGTACAAGGGATGACTAACTTCTACTATGGGGTATTTCTTGGGTGGATGAGAAATTGACATCTTCTATGTCAGTCACCTTCAGACACTTTCTGTATCTCCTTGATACTCAGTGAAGAAAATATTTAAGAACCCCTCTCTGTTTCTACTCTCAGAGCAAGAAAGATGTTAAGTAGCTAGGTGGGCATGGGGGGTAGAGAGATGGCTCAGAGGGTAAAACTGATTGCCATACAAACCTGAAGATCTGAGTTAGATACCTGGAACCATGTAAACAGTTATGTCATTGGGAGTGAAGCTGTAATCCCAGCATTCATACAGTGAGATAGAAAACAGAGATAGAAGAATGTGGTGGTTTAAATAAAAATGGCCCCCATAGGCTTATAGGGAGATGTGACCTTGTTGGAGTAGTTGTGGCTTTGTTGGAGGAGGTGTGTCACTATGGGGTAGGTTTTGAGGTCTTAGAAGCTCAAGCCTGGTTAGTGTGTCACTGTCACTTCCTGCTGCCTGTGGATCCAGATGTAAAACTCTCAGATGTCTATCCAGCACCATGTCTGCCTGTACACGCGGTTTCTGTCCTGCCCTGTTCCTGCAGTCATTAAGTCCCAAAGAAATCACACAGAGGTCTACATTAATTATAAACTGATTGGCCTAGTATCTCAGGCTTCTTATTAACTCTTATAACTTATATTAGCCCATAATTCTTGCTCTGTGTCTGGCTTTTCTGTATCTGGGTGATGACTCCAGTCAGAAACTTCCCTCTTTCCAGAATTCTCGTCCTGCTTCTTCTTCCTGTCTGGTGACCCCACCTATACTTTCTGTCTAGCTACTGGCCAATCAGCGTTTATTTAAAATACAAGTGACAGGGTATAAACCATTGTCCCACAGCACTTTCCCCCCTCTTTTAAACAAGAATTCTGAATTGAATCCTTTGTTTAGCTTTTCTCCTGACCATTATCCATAACAACTTGTAACCAACATTTTAAACAAAGGCAAACATCCATAATCCATTTTTTGGGGAATGTGGGCATAGTTTTTTAGGCTACTTTCTGCTGATAATCTTATGGGGACCTAAAGAAAATTTAGAATTATAATCAAGTCCTGACTGGAGTATCATGTGAGGCTTGATCATCTCAGGCAGCAGACTTTGAACTGTTTTGGATGTAGAACTCAGACATTTGGGCCATTTTTTTTATTGGAGATTTTTTTTTAGGGGGTCTTTTTTGGTCAAACCTGATTTTTTTTAATGCAGTATGAATCCACAGCCTCTCATTTTTTTGTGGAAACAAAACCAAAACCTCTTTTTTAAATTAACATATCTTTTGACTTAAATTTTAAAGTCAAAGTATTATATATATTGGATTTTCCCAGCAGCATTTATAATTAAATGTCTTTTAGCAGCTTTTATTCCTTTTTTTAGTCATTAAACAATTTAATAACAACACATTAACATACAGTATCCAGATTCTCTGTGTATTTTTAATCTTTATGTGGCTTTATTTTAACCTCTATTTTTTATTTTTTATTTTAATTTTTGGTTTTTTGAGACAGGGTTTTTCTGTGTATCTTTGGCTGTCCTGTAATTTACTCTGTAGACCAGGTTGTACTTGAATTTACAGAGATTTGCCTGCTTCTGCCTCCCAAGTGTTAGGATTAAAGGTATGTGCCACCACACCCAACAACTCTCTCTCTTTTTTTTAATTTTAAGGACTTTATCCTTTTTTTTTCCAAGCCTACATTTATTTTTAACATACTGTAAACCATTTAGAGTTTTTTGTTCTCTGAAACTGTCTTTATTGTATCTTTCTTTTTTGACCATATAAGTCTTTAATTTGCTAAACAATATGGCTAGGATTAAAGCTATGGCTCTGACAGCTGGATCCAGCCCATTCTTTAGCTTTTTTTGAGAGTCTAGCCTCATGGCAGAGGTACTGGCTAGATCTATGTTTACTGTCACAACTCTATGGTGTTTTAAGGTCCCTGCCACCACCAAAAAGCATGCGTTCAGCTTTTTATCAACACCATTTAAGTGTTTTGTGTCAGGACCTCTTAAAAGAGCTGCAAGGTTTTGCAGCTAAAGCTGAGTCAGGAAGCCTCTCTTAAACCCAAGAAATTGTTGCTACCAAGAAGCCATGCTTAACATTGTTATTTTGTGTCTAGAATTATTTCCCAAGTTCTCTCAGGTTTTCTGTGGATGCAGTTGCCCAACATTGGGTGCCATTCTGTTGACAGAGGTTTCTGTCCTGCCTGGTTCCAGCAGTCATTAAGTCCCAAAGAAATCACACAGAAGTCTACATTAATTATAAAATGATTGGCCTAGTATCTCAGGCTTCTTATTAACTCTTATAACTTATATCAGCCCATAGTTCTTGTCTGTATTAGCCACATGGCTTGGTACCATTTTTGGTGAGGCAGTAACATCTTGCTTGCTCTGTGTCTGGCTTTTCTGTATCTGGGTGATGACTCCAGACAGAAACTTCCCTCTTCCCAGAATTCTCATTGTCCTGCCTCTTCTCCCTGCCTGGTAGCCCCACCTATACTTCCTGCCTAGTTACTGGCCAGTCAGCATTTATTAAAAATACAAGTGACAGGGTATAGACTATTGTCCCACAGCAGCACACCACTATGCTTCCTGCTAGGATGATAATGGACTAAACCTCTGACCTGTAAGCCAGCCCCAATTAAATGTTTTCCTTTATAAGAGTTGCCATGGCCATGGTGCCTCTTCACAGCAACAAAACCCTAACTAAAACAGAGAATCTGCCTGAATTCCAGATATCCTGGAATTTTCTTTTATGTAGAACTTAGCTTTAACATTATGTATGCATATATTTACATATGTGTGTTTGTAGGTCACAAAACTAGCAAGGGAATCATGAGGAGGAGGAAGAGATTTTTAAGGGACTGAGAAATAGAAAGGAAATATGATTCATATACTAAGAAAGCAGGAGGGGAAATTAATTGGGGAAAGAAAATGAGCCAGGTGGAGAGGAATTGAAGGAGAGGAAGGACAATAGGGTAAGGAGGGGAATGAATGAAAACAAGACATAATGACATATATATGAAGATGGCATAATTAAACCTATTACTTTGTATATTGTGATTGATATACTAGGCTGTTAATTTAATTACATTTGGAATTAACTAAAATCCAAAAATAGAGGGCACATTCATGAGGGATTTCTGAGTAATTTGAAGTGGAGGATACATTTCTAATCCAGATCTTTGAGGCAGAAAGACACACCCTTAATCCAGATTTTTTGAGCTGGGAAAACTCACCTCTAGTCTGGGCCACACGTTTTGCTGGAAGCCCATATAAGGCCATGGAAGAAGGAAGCTTTTGCCCTTTGCTTATTTACCGTAAATTCCCTAGCAAGTTCATTCTTTCACTGTCATTAGAGCCTACTTTTTGGTGTTCCAGTGTAACTGAGGACCAGCTGACACATCCAGCCTTGTGGACAGAGAAACTATTGCATTCTTGTACCTTCAGTTCATAGGCTGCCATTGTTAGATTAGCTGGACCACAGCCTGTTCATCATTCTAATAATTCTCCTGCTTAGTTAGGGTTTCTATTGCTATGAAAAGATCACGGCAACTCTTATAAAGGAAAACATTTAATTGGGGTGACTCACTGACATTTTAGGAAGTTTAGTCCATTATCATGATGGTGGGACATAGCATCATGTAGGCAAATATGGTGCTGGAGAAGTAGCTGGGAATCTTATTACATCTTACAGGCAACAGGAAGTGGTCTGAGATACTAGGAGTAGCTTGAGCATAGGAGACCTCAAAGCCCACCCCTACAGTGACATACTTCTTCTAACAAAGCCACACTTCCCAATAGTGTCATTCCCTTTGGGTGCCATTTTCTTTCAAACCCCCTCCCCCCCTCTCTCTCACACACACACACATATACACACAGAGACTTTTTTCATTCTATAAGTTCTATAGAGAACTCTGACTAATACAAATTTTGCTGGAAGTGTTTCTAGAACAACAGAAGTATAAGAATGAATCTTTTAAATATCTGGAACAGGCTTTTCAATTTGCCAATATATACAGTTACTGAAGTCTCTCTTGGGAGCTCAAAGCATGTTGAAAGTCCATGGCATGAACTCTATAACACAATTAAGAGGATAATGTATTTGATTTTCATGGTTCATCAATTGTGGGTGGCAATGGGTTTGTTGCCTTTGTATATAAAACTTTTGATAGTTTGGGTGGCAACAGATTTTTTGACTCTGTATATAAAACTTTGGACAGCTTGTGGAAAAATAAGGAAAATGATGATGCTGGTCCATTGTTCTTAGCATCTCTAGATGAACTGACCAAAAAAACAAAAAACAAAAAACATAGGAATGAACTCTGTGGTAAAACTTGCCAGCTTCCAGCATCTCAGAATACGATGAAGGACAACAATGAACTCAGTGATGAAATTGACCAGATCCAGATGTACATAAACAGTCTAAAGGTTTCTAAGTGTGCCCTGGAAGAGAATCTTCTTTCCAGCAGTCATGGAGCTTGAGTTGCAGAAAATCAAACTGAAGCCCTCACTGTAAGTTTGACTGAATTACAGTAAAAATTCAAGTCCCAGCCTGGAGGACATTGGGAGTTAATGTGTGGGCATTATTTAGTAAAGAATGGGATTCCATCCTGTTACTCAATATGGGGATGTGTGGGAGGACCCTAGTGAAGTTGAGAACTTTGAACCCTCAGATTTTCAAGGATTTAATCTCACTTAATGAAGTATTCTCTCCACCCTTAGCCTTACCCCTTGAAATATTGTCTTTTCTACCTTTTACTGAGGAAATTAATCCTTCATTGTCTGCTAAACTAGCAGTGATTTTCTCAGAAAGAAATGCCAGGCAAGACACTACTGTTGTCCCTCAGGATCCACCAATAGTTGCAGCTAGACAAGACTTAAGGCAAAAAGCAGCTCCTAGAAGGGAGGTAGAAAGTGTAGTCCATGAGGAGGTGCACTATACTACCAAGGAGCTTAATGATTTTGCTAATTTATTCAAGCAGAAGTCTGGGGAATAAGTGTGGAAATGGATTTTAAGGGTGTGGAATAATGGTGGGAGGGATGTTTTAAAACTGGATCAGGCTGAAGTTATGGATATGGCCCCACTGAGTGGAGATTCTAGGTTTACTATGGAAGCTCACACAGTTACAAAAAGGTGTCAAAAGTTTGTTTGAGTGGTTGGCTGAAGCATTTGTCAAAAGTTGGCCTACTGAAAAGAAGTTGGAGATGCCTGATATCCTTTGTTTTAGTGATGATGAAGGGATTTTAAGGTTCAGGGAAATGGCAATGTTAAAGGGCTACACTGTGTGAAACCTAATCCCCCACAATAAGAAGGCCCAGAAGACAAGCCCTTCATAAATCCTATAAGATGCAACACAGTGAGAGGTACACAAACATTTGAAAAGTTTTGTTGTTGCTCTTTTTCTTTTGCCAAACCTTAGGGTTGGAGATGGTACTGCTTATGTGGATGAATACATGCAATGGGTTTAATTTGGCCCCGAGGTAGCAAGGGCCAGGTGGTAGGACTGAATTGTCAAAGGCAAGGGGATTGTAATTATCATAATGGACAGTGCAGACAAAATAATATCCATAATGACCTAACCCATAATAGTCAGCACAGGCAAAGAAATTTTAGGTGGTGGAACTTGTATGACCCTTGGTACTGGCTAATCAATCATGGTGTTTGCAGATGTGAGATAGATAGGAAGCCCACTCAGTTGTTGTTTGATTCTGTATACGAAGAAATCTTCTCAAAGACATGAAAGAAAGGCTACATTGGGCTGTGGTAAAAGGGGATTATGGCTTGTGAAATCCATTTACAGACTTGAGGCAGTTTGCAGGTTCAACGCCCCTTAAGTGAAGGGAAGGCCAGATTCCTTGATAAAATACCTAAAAGTTTGGCTGTTAGCCTTTCTCCAGTCTTTCCCCAGAGGAACCTACAGCCTTTTACAAGGGTAACTGTATACTGGGGGAAAGGAAACAATCAGACTTTCTGGGGTCCATTGGATATTGGTTTTGAATCAACACTCTTCAACAGGTCCAGGTTCTTGTGCAGGCTGCTCTACCATTTGGACCATATGATCCAGCAGACGTGATGGGACTTGAGGTGTCAGTGACAGATAGGGATGCTGTTTCAGGTCTCTGGCAGGGGCCCTACAGGTGAATCACAGAAGAGATCATTGGGATTTTGGAGCAAGGCCCCGCCATCATCTGCAGGCAACTATTCTCCCTTTGAGAGACAGCTCTTGGCCTGCTATTGTGCCTTAGGGGAAACTGAACATTTGACAATGGGCCACCAAGTTACCATGTGATCTGAACTGTCCATCATGCAATTGGTGTTATCTGACCCACAAGTAATAAAGTAGGATGTGTAGCCATCCATTATCGAATGGAAGTGGTATATACAAGAACAGGCCTGAGCAAGTCCTGAAGGTACTACATGGGAAGTTGCCCAAATGCTTATGATTTCTACTCCTGTTACAATGCCATCTGCTGCCAAACATGCACCGATAGCCTCACAGGGTGTGCCCTATGATTTATTGATTGAGGACGAGAAGACTAGAACATGGTTTACTGATGGTCCTGCATTTGATGCAGGCACTACCCAAAAGTGCATCCTCTTTCTGGGACAACCCTGAAAGATACTGGCAAAGGGAAAACTTCACAGTGGGCAGAACTTTGGGAAGTCCATTTTTTCTGGAAGAAAATAGCCAGATTTTCTATAGTTCACTGATTCTTGGGCTGTAGCCAATGGATTGGTTGGATGGTCAGGGACTTGGAAAGAGCATAATTGAAAAATTGAGGGGAAGAAGTATGTGGTTAGATCTCTCCAAATGGGTAGAAGATGTGAAGAGAATTGTGTCCTGTGTAAATGGTTGTCAAAAGGCGACTTCAGCTGAAGAGTTTAATAATCAAGTAGATAGGACAGACCATTTCTGTGGACAGTCAGTCTCTTTCCTCAGCTATTCCTGTCATTGCCCATTGGGCCCACGAACAAAGTGGCCATGGTGGCAGAGATGAGGGTTATGAATGGCTCAACAATATGGACTTCCACTCACCAAGGCTGACCTGGCTACAGCTGCTGCTCAGTGTCAGATCTGCTAACATCAGAGACTACCACTGAGACCCAGATATGGCACCTCTCCCTGGGGAGACCAACTAGTAACCTGGTATCAGGTTTACTACATTGGACCACTTCCTCCATGGAGAAGACAACACTTTGTCCTTATTGGAGTAGAAACTTATTCTGGCTATGGATTTGCCTTTCTTGCATGCAATGCTTCTGCCAAAACCACCATCCATGGGCTTACCTTTTCCACCATCATGATATTCCATACAGTATTGCTTCTCACCAGGGAACTCACTTCACAGCAGAGAAGTGTGACCGTGGACTCACGATCATGAATTTCACTGGTCTTCACCATGCTCTTCACCATCCTGAAGCAGTTGACCTGATAGATAGATGGAATAGCCTTTTGAAGGCACAGTTACTGCACCATTTAGGTGGCAGCAGCTTGGAGGACTGGGGCAGGGTTCTTCAGAAGGCAGATATGCTTTGAATCAGTGTCCAATATAGAGTATGATTTCTCCTATATTCAGGTTCTACTGATTCAGGAATCAAGGATAGAAAAGGGAATAGTTCAACTCACTATCACCCCTAATGACCCACTAAGAAAAAAATTGCTTCCTGTTCCTGCATCCTTCAGTTCTTCTGGCCTAAAAGCTTTAGTTCCAGAGGGGAAGTTCTCCTGCCAGAAGCCACAACAAATATTCCATTGAACTGGAAGTTCAGACTTCCTCTGGCCAACTGGGCTTCTGAAACCCTTAAACCAACAGGCTTAAAAAGGGCTAACCGTGTTAGGAGGGATGATTGATCCAGATTACCATGGAGAAATTGGATTACTTCACCACAGTGGAGGTAATAAAGTTTGTGCAGTGGAAAACTGTAGTCAGAATTTTCTTTGGGCCACTAACCAGTTAGCTCCCAAATAATGACACAGAGACTTATTATTAATTATGAATGGTTAGCCTTAGCTTAGGCTTGTCCCACTAGCTCTTTTAACTTAGTTTAATCTGTTTCTATTTATCTGTGTTTTGCCTCAGATTTTTTTTTTTTACCTTTCTTTAATTCTGTATGTCCTACTTTCTTGCTTCATCCATGTCTGTCTGTCTGTCCCCTGGCATCTCCCTGGTGTCTCTGTTTCTTTCTCCCCCTGAGCCTAAATTCCTCCTCCTACTTACTCTTCCTGCCAGGAAGTCCTGTCTATATCCCTTCTCCCTCGTTATCGGCCATTCAGCTTTCTATTAGACCAATCAGGTGCTCTAGGTAGACAAGGTAAAACAGCAATACATCTTTATGTAATTAAATAAATGCAACACATCTTTGTATAGTTAAATAAATATTCTGCAACAGGAAATTACAATAGTCTAATCGAGGCAGGATGACAAAGGCACAGCCCCATCAGGAATGAAGTTATGGGTTACTCCTCCCGGAAAAGAGCCAAAACCTCCTGAGGTCCTTGCAGAGGGTGGAGGAAATGCAGAATGGGTAGTAGAGGAAGGCAGTTCTAAATACCAGCTAAGACCATGAGGCCAGTTACAGAAAAGAGGATTTTTTTTTTATAGTTTAGGCTTGTTTCCAGCTAGCTCTTATAACTTAAATTAACCCATTTCTATTCATCTATGTGCTGCCATGTGACTTGTTCCTTTTACCTCTCCTCTGAGTCTGGGCTGGTAACTCCTCCTTTCTTCTTCCTAGAGCTCTCTGTCCCCAGAAGTCCCTCCTAACCTCTTCCTACCTAGCTAATGGCCATTTAGTGCTGTATTAAACCAATCATAGTAACACATCTTCACATAGTATATGGGAATATTCCACAGCATAGTATCAAAAAACAAAGTGAGGCCTGGTGTAATGACATATAAATTTAATCTCAGCACTTGGGAATTCTGAGGCAGGCATATCTCTGTGAGTTAGAAATCAAACTCCAGGCTACATAGAGAGACCTTGTCTGAAAAAAATAAGATGAAATAGACCAAAATGGGAGGCTTCTGAAGAACAGCAAAGGAAGTTGACCTCTGTCTTTCATGTACATGTGTATACACATTCATGCTAATTCACAAACACATGTACATACACACACATATCCAGTTCAAGACTTTCTTTGTCTACATAATGAGTTCAAGGTAAGCCTGAATTACATAAGACCTAGTCTCAAAATAAAACAAACAAATAAATAAGAAGAAATATAATAAGAAATTGAGGGTCAACTAAGCATAAGCACCCAGTATGCAGCTCAAGCCCCAAAGTCCTTCCAGTCCCTCCTCTGTCTTCCAAATGTTTAGAATATATGAACGAGTCACCACACATGACTTCACATATAGTGTTAGCATGTTGTAAATCTGTTACAATCTGGGCTTTGACTTGGGTTGATAGAGAAAGAATCATAGAAGCATTCCAAGAGAGGGTGATTCATTGTTTCACGTTAGTGTTTGCCAGAAAAGGGTATAGAGAGATATGATGGGAGGCTTCACAAAATTGTCAACCTTGAATAAAGCTCTTTGTTTGCTTTTATTATTTGCAGTTGGTTCCATCCAAGTTTTTTGTTTTGAAATAACATACAGAAAAGCTGCAAGAGTAGAGTAAGAAAAGATACCGAGGATATAGGTAAGTGGTTAGAGCACCTGCCTAGCATGTTCAAGACCCTGAGTTCAGTCCTCAGCACTGGAAAAGAAAACTTTAAAAGAACAATGAATACCTTTGATCTATTACCCTCACCACATTTGCTTTTTTGTCTCAAAAGATAGAAACACATATTCATTTGTTTGCTTGGTGTTGTTTTTGAACCAGAGTGTTTATTGAAGTAACACTTTAGCCCTTCCTTACATATCTCCTAAGAACAAGGATGTTATCTTACATAACCATAGTAAGAGACCATATTCAGGAAATTAGCATTACTGAATGTATGTAACCTAACATAATCCATATTTAAATTGTACCAAGTCTCCCAATAATGGTATTGATATCTGCTTTTTCTCTTGTGACACAGGGTTGAGTCAAGGATTGTACACAAGGATTGTACACAAATGCTGCAAACAGCATTTATTTATCAGGCTTTAGCATATCTTTCTTTGGAACAGTTCCCAAACCTGCTTTTTGGGAGCAGGGCTTTACAGGCATGGCATTTTGGATGAGTACAGGACAATTTTATAGAACGCTTTTCAATTAGGATTTGTTTGTTCACTCAAGATCAGATTTTAGGGAATAATTTTGGTAAGAGTTCTACGTGAATGTGTGGTTCTCAGTAACTTTGTAGCAGGGAGCATAAGCATTTGTCTCATCAACAGGCGTATTTCTGACTACTTGGTTAGGGGAATGTTGTGGTTTGAATATGGGTTTGAATGTGTCCCCCAGGCTTCCTGGTTGAAATCTAATTCCCATTGTGAAGTCTTAAGAGGGTGGAAACTGTCTTAGTTCTATTGTTATGAAGAGACCATGACCAAGACAACTCTTACAAGAGAAAGGCAACCATCCAGCAAGAAGGTCATCATCAGATTTGTACCTGTGAACTTGGACCTCTAGAAACACGAGCTCAAATTAGCCTCTTTTCTTTAGAAGCTAGCTACTCATTCTGTGGTATTCTGTTAGCAGCAGTAGAAGACAGGCTAATCCAGTTAGGTGACCTCAGTTAAGTCTCTCTATTGTAAAGGGATTTTCCCACTTTGTAATTAATATGGGAGAGGTTAGGTGCTACCATCTTTGCAGGACTATCTTCTGAACAGGATTTTATTTAAAAATATCATTTTAGTATTTTTTTAAAGTTAATTTTGTGTGTGTGTAGGGGGACATGTGTACATATGTGAAGGTGCCCTTGTAAGGTATTGAATCTACCTGGAGCTAGAATTATAGGCTGTTGTGAGTCCGTTGATGTGGGTGCTGAGAACTAAACATGCATGAGTCCTTTGCAAAAGCAGCAAGTGATCGTAACTACTTAGCCATCTCTCCAGGTCCCTGAATCAGGACTTTGAAGGATGACCAGATTCCCAATGAGCAAGGAGGAGGAAAACATTTTAGACAGAAAGAGGAAAGCACATAAAAAGGTACAGAGGTATACACTTGTAACAAGAGGCACAATGGTGTGGATGTGTCCCTTAAAGGCTGGTGTTGGGCCAATGGAGGTTTTAGAGCACTGAAGGAGACATGCCTTTGAAAGAGACAGTGAGTGGTTTCCTTCCCCTTTCTCTACATTTGGTTTTCTGCCATGGTTTGTTGCCTCACCACAGACCTTAAACAATAGCGTCAATTGGTCATGAACCATGAGCTAAAACTTCTAAAACCATGAGCTAAAACAAACCTTTACTAAACTGATTTATCTCAGGCAGAGTTTTTCCTTTTCCTTTTCTTTCTTTTTTTTTGAGATGGGGTTTCTCTGTGTAGCCCTGGTCATCTTAGAACTCACTCTATAGGCCATGCTGGCATCAAACTCAGAGATTTGCTTGTCTCTGCCTCCCAAGTGCTAGAATTAAAAGGCTTGCACCACCACTGCCCAGATTTTTTTTATTACTTTTTCCCACATTTTGATTCTATTTTTTGTTTGTGTGTTTTTGTGTCAGTGTCACAGTGTGCATGCGGACATCAGAGGAAAAATTTCAAGGCTTGGTTCTCTCCCTCTATCATGTGGGTCCTGGTGACTATGCTGAGGCTGTCGGGCTTGAGGTAGACACCTTTACCCACTGAGTGATCTTGCCTACCATTTTTTGGGGGCGGTTCCAAGGTAGCCTCAAACTCTCTCCTCCTAAGTGATGGGATTTCAGATATGCATCTACTATGTCCAGTTGATAAAGTGATGAGCTCAGAATCTAGGGTTTCATGCATACTAGGCAAGTATTCTATCTACTGAACTACAACCCCAACCCTATTTCAGATGTTACAGTAACAAAAAGCTGACAAACATGGGAGAGCAGAGGCTAACTCAAAACTGCTAGCATGTATAAACCTGAGTTTTGAGTAGTGGCAGGTGGACTGTCTAGGAATCTCAGAAAGTAATGCCTTGGAATATTTGTTTTTTTTTTTTAAAACTCACCTGTATTTTACGTGTAAGGGTGTTTTGCTTATATGTATGTCTGTGTGCCATGTACATGTGGTGCCCTTCAAGGTTAGAAGAGGACTTTGTATCTCCTGGAACTAGTTACTGACAGTAGTGACAACCATGTGGATTCTGGGAACTGAACTCAGTTCCTCTGCAAAAGAAGCAAGTGCTTGTAACCACTAAGCTATCTCTCTAACTCAGAGTTGTAGTATTTTATACTGTAACATGACACCATCAAATGGACTTTCAGGAGGTTCATCTCTTGCTGTGTGGATGGATTTATGAAGGATAAGAGCAAGGTAGAAAGAACACTAGAAGGAGAATTTTTGCAACAGCTTAGGCAAGCGAGCAATGATACATCCATCTATTACGACCCTTTCTCTGATGTAGAAGCTGCCTATGTGTTTCAGTCCAAATGCATTTCATTTCAGATGGTTGCATGGACGAGGCTACTTAAGACAATGGAAGAACAGACTTCAGGCTCTGGAGTACTGGGTATGCTAAAGGGAAGATAATTAGGGTAAAAGGTTGAGGATACAGGACCACATGCTCAATTGAAGGATGGTGGGAGTGAGAAAACCTAAAGCAGTATGGAACAAGGGTTCAGGAGAGCTATTTAGCTTAAAGAATCGCATGTTAGATTGTATGATGGACAGTTAAGATGAGTTTCCTGGCAGAAGGTCCTGTGTCAAAGTTGGGAGTTGGCTTCCCTGCTTGTTGTATGTAAATTTAATTCAAGCATGATGTCCTGTCAGCTGTGTTACCATATACAGCCAGACAGCCTGGAATCTTGCTCCTCTAGGGCTTGTTTCTGGACTCAGCCTGGTCCTTGCTGAGAGCAGACAGATGGGTACGAATGTGCAAATCTTTAAATAACACCCTCTTGTCTTGAATACAGATAGCATAAGAAAATAATTATGGCTTTTTTTAGATAAAAAAAAAACCAGGATGGGTTGATAAGGTGACTCAGCCAAAAGAACCTACCATTAACCAAGCCTGAACCTGAGTTTGATCCCTAGGACCCATACTATAGAAGGAGAGGAAACAGCTCTCATAATCTGTCTTGTAACTTTCATCTATATCTACAGAAGCACATATGGGTGCACACACACATACAGACACACACACACACTAAATAAACAGGATAAAATGCATCTAAAAGGAATATACTTAATTCATGCATCTTGTACAGTTAGGTTCTGAAAACCTGACTGGGCTAATGAGGGAATGAAGAAATGATAGACACTGAAGAAATGGCAGACATACAGAAAAGCTAGGGTAGAGTGAGATGTGCTCACTCTGATGGAAAACATCTACCATTCAACAGTGTGAAACTTAGTGGGCTTATCACATACAGCTCAAGGAGGAGGGTTTATCTAGTATCAGTAGCAGGTCTCTGGGGGAAGAGTCTTAGGTCACAGGCATCTTGAAAGAGGAAGTTATGGTTGCAGGTTTTTTGCACACACTTGTCAGCTGTTGGTAAACACTCATACTTGGACCAGCAGAAGCCTTTGTCATTCCTCTGAGCCTCACCTGCGGAAAATATTGTCTCTCCCATGGGTCTGAGGCACTGAGGTCTTTGACATGGCTGTGCCAATGTCAACAATATACCTTCACTCATGGCTTCCTCTGTTCCCCACGCTTAGTTATTTTTTTAAAAGTTAATGCATTTTAATAAACATATATTTTATAAAGTCATCCCATGTATCATGGTCATAAAATACTTGAATATTTCTTTATGAATCCTATTTGTGAAATATTAAATACCTAAAACAACTTTGGGTACATAGTAAGAATTAAATAATGTTGAATTTGTTTTTCTCTTCTTTTTGTTTGTTTGTTTTTTTGGGGGGGGACATATAGTCCCATTTAACCTAGGTTTATCTTCAATTTGCTATGTAGCTGGAGATCTTTGTGAGGTACTGATCCTCAACCTTGACAATTCTGCGTCATAGGTGTGTGCCACCATGTCTGGTTCTTATACTATGCTAAAGATAGAACCCATGGCTTCATAGATGGTGGGCACACACTACAGAAACTGAGGTACATCCATTCCTGAACTTTTGGGTTTGTTTTCATCATAGATTCTATAATCTATAAAACTAAAGATTTTAAACTTTTTTCTTTCCAACTCTTCCCTTTTCTTCATTCTTCTCTTCCTTTCTTCCTCCTTCCCTTCTCTCTCTCTCTCTCTCTCTCTGGTTTCTTGAGACAGGGTTTCTCTTGTGTAGCCATGGCTGTTCTGGAACTCTTTCTGTAAACCAGGCTGGCTTCAAACTCAGAGATTTGCCTGCTTCTGCTCTAATTCTTGGATTAAAGGCACACACTACCATGCTTGAATCTCTCTCATTAGAACCTAGGGCCTTGTGCATATTAGGCAACTACTCTAACTCTGAGATACTTCCCCAGCCCACATTTTATTTCTAATCTTTAATAACTGTTCAAGCTGACACATATTTTTGTTTTCAAACTGATAATTAACATTTTGTGTATATAATATTATGCTTTTAAGATATATATGTGATAAAATAAGGCTATTTAACATGCTTATTACCTCATATTTATAATTTTTGTGAATATTAGACATTTGGTATTACACTTGAGTGGTAGAGTTAAAAAGGAGCTTTCTTTATGTGTGTTATACTTTTTAACTTACAAAAAATAGTCATTTTATTTGTTTAAAACTTTTATTCTTCTATTATAAGCTGTATCCTGACAGCAGTTTCCCCTCCTTCCACTCCTAGTCCCTACCTCCACATCCTTTCTACACCAGAGCCACTCTTCTTCTGTTACCCGTTCAAAAAAAAGAGCAGGCTTCCCAGGGTTATCCACAAACATGGCCTAACAAAAAATAAGACTGGGCATAAACCCTCATATCAAGGTTTAAGGAGGCACCCCACCAGGAGGAAAAAAGGTCCCAAGTGCAGACAAAAGAGTCAGAGATACCCCTACTCCCACTGTTAGGAGTCCCACAAGAACCCCATGCTACTAACCAAAAGGTATATGCAGGGAGCCTAGCTCAGACCCATATAGAGCCCTTCAGTTTGTCAATGTTTGTTGCTTCAGTCTCCGTGAGACCCTATTTGCCATGATTAGTTGATGCTGCGGACCATGTTCTCATGGTGTCCTCAGACCCCTCTGGCTCCCACAATCTTTCCTTCACATCTTCTGTGGGGTTCCCCAGCTCTGCCTAATGTTTGGCTGTGGGTCTCTGAATGACATCCCTCTGATGGCAATTGGGCTAGGCACCAATCTATGAGCATAGCATTATTAAGAATCATTTCATTGACTTTTAATTTTTTTGTCAGTCATGTTTGGTTCTATCCTGGGTCTCTGGGCTGTCCTGCCTCTGGTTCATGTCCATCAAGGCTGTCAGGCATGGGCTTCCTGAAACACGAATTCTAATTGTTCTGAATAATAAAAACCTAGAGTCAGATTTAGGGGTTAATCTGAAAGATCAGAGAAGCAGAGGGGCCGGTCACTGGAGTTCATACCTCTACCAATGCTCAGACCAAAGGGGTGAGCCTGTCTTTGTGAATCCTCAGACTACATGCTCAGTCTGAATCCTCGGACTGCATCCTCAGACTAAGTCCTCAGACTGCATGCTCAGACTGAATCTGTCTCTGTGAATCCTCAGATTGCATCTTCAGACTGCATCTGAGCTCCTGTCTCCTCTTGCCCTATATTCTTCTCTCCACCCAGGCATATCTCTTCCTGTTTCCACCTCCCTGGTGTTGGGATTAAAGACATGTGACTCCCAAGTACTGGGATTAAATGTGTGAGCCACCACTGCTCAACTCTTTTAGAGTGTTTCTCTTTTAGACTGGATCAATTTTGTGTAGCTCAGGGTAGCCTTGAACTCACAGAGATCCGTCTGCCCCTGTCTCCTGAGCGCTGAGATTAAAGGTGTGTGCCACCACTGCTTGGCCTCTATGACTAACTAGTGGCTAGCTCTGCACTCTGATCTTCAGTCAAGCTTTATTTGTTATATTACAAACCAAATGTCACCATAGGTTCCTCGCATGGTGTGGACCTCAAATTGGACCAGTCATGGGTTGGCTACTCCCACAAGTTCTGTGCCAACATTGCCCCAGCATATTTTGCAGGCAGAACAGATTGTAGGTCAAAGGTTTTGTAGCTGGGTTGGTGTCCCAGTCCCACTGCTGGAAACCCTGCCTGCTTACAGAAGATGGCCAGTTCAGGCTCTGTATTCTCCCTTATTAGGAGACTTCATTAGGGTCACTCTGGTAGATTCTAAAGAGTTTCCACTGCACTATGCCCCTCACACACACCACCTGATCCCACCCCCTCCCGCCACCACTCCACCTACGAAATCTATTCCATTTCCCCTTCCCAGGGAGATCCATGTGTCCTATTCGAGTCCTCCTTATTCCTCAGACTCTCCATGTATGTGGATTGTAGCATGATTATCTTTTACTTAATAGCTAATATACCCTTACAAGTGAGTGCATACCATGTTTGTTTTTCTGGGTTTGGGTTACCTCATTCAGGATGGTCTTTATAGTTCCATTTATTTGTCTGCAAATTTCATGATGTCATTCTTTTTAATAAGTGAGTAATACTTCATTGTGTAAATGTACCACATTTTCTTTATTCATTCTTTTGCTGAGGGACATCTAGGTTGTTTACAGTTTCTGGCTATTATGAATAAAACTTCAGTTAACATGGTTAAGCAAGTGTCCTTGTGGTAGGATTGAGAATCCTTTGGTTATAGGCCCAAGAGTGGTATAGCTGGGTCTTGAGGTAGATTGATCCCCAGTTTTCTGAGGATCTGCTATATTGACTTCCAAAGTGGTGGTACAAGTTTGTACTCCCACTAGTAATAGAGGAGTGTTCCCCTTACTTCACATCCTCACCAGCATGAGCTGTCACTTGTGTTTTTGATATTAGATATTCTGATAGGTGTAAGACAGTTTCTCAAATTAGTTTGGATTTGCATTTCCCTGATGACTAAAGACACTGAATATTTCTCTAAGTGTTTCTCAGCCATTTGAGATTTCTCTGTTGAGAATTCTCTGTTTAGATCTTTACCCCATTTTTAATTGGATAATTTGGTCTGTTGATGTCTAGTTTCTTGAGTTCTTAAATTTTGGATATTAGTCCTTTGTCAAATTTGGAATTGGTGAAAATCTTTTTTCATTCTGTAGGATGTCATTTTTCCTATTGACACTGTTCTTTGCCTTACATAAGCTTCTCAGATTCATGAGGTCCCATTTATTGATTGTTGTTCTTTATGCCCGTACTATCGATGTTTTGTTCAGAAAGTTGTCTCCTTTGCCAATGAATTCAAGGCTGTTCCCTGCTTCCTCTTCTATTAGGTTCAGTATATTTATGTTGAGATTTTTGATCTACTTGGTCTTGAACTTGTGCAGGATGATAGATATGGATCAATTTGTATTCTTCTATATGTTGATATCTAGTTAGACTAACAACATTTGTTGAAGATGCTTTCTTTTTTCTTTTTGTACACTTCTCACTTCTTTATCAAAAATCAGGTGTCTATAGGTGTGTGGATTTATGACTGTGTCTTTGATTCAATTCCATTGATGCACCTGTCTGTTTTTATGTCAATACCATGCAGTTTTTATTATTATAGTTCTGTTACAGCCTGAAATCAGGAATGTTGACACCTCTGGATGTTCTTTTATTGTACAAAATTGTTTTTAACTATTTTGGGTCTTTTGTTTTTCAATTTGAAATTGAGTATTGTCCTTTCAAGGTCTGTAAAAAATGTGTTGGAATTTTGATGCAGATTATGTTGAATCTGTAGATTGTGTGTCGTAGGATTACCATTTTTATTATGTTAATCCTACTGATTCATGAACATGGGAGATATTTCCATCTTCTGATGTCTTCTTCAATTTCTTTCTTCAAAGACTTCAAGTTCTGTTGTACAAGACTTTCACTTCCTTGGTTAGAGTTACTCCAAGACATTTTATATTATTTGTGGCTATTATGAAGGGTGTTGATTCCCTGATCATGGTAGATGGTCTTCTTGATGTATTCTTAGATTTGGTTTATTACTATTTTATTGAGTGTTTTTGCAGTGATGTTCATTAGGGAAATAGGTCTGTAATCCTCTTTCTTTGTTGAATCTTTGTGTGGTTTGGGTGTCAGGGTGACTGTGACCCCATTTGAGGTCAAATAGCTACAAAGTGAGACCCTGTCTTTAAAAACCATTCAGAGAGAGAGAGAGAGAGAGAGAGAGAGAGAGAGAGAGAGAGAGAGAGAGAGAAAGAGAGAGAGGAAAGAAAATGGATGTAAATAAAATATGACAAAATGTTAAGGTGTGATAGGCTAAATGTTGGGTATATATGTATTTAATATCACCTCCAATAGACTTTTAAGATTGCTTGAACATTTCATAATAAAAATATGTGGGAGGAAATGTACTTGCGGTTTGAACTAGAAATTTCTATGCTAGTAATTTACTTATTTAAAAAATTTAGACTTATTATTTCATTTTATGTGTATGAGTGCTTTCCTCACATGTGTGTCTGTGTACCATATGCATGCCTGATGCCAGAGAAAGTCAGAAGAGTATGTCAGATCCACTGGAATTGGAGCTAAGGGTTGTTGTTAGTTGCCATATGGGTGTTTGGGAATTGAACCTAGGTCCTCTACAAGTATAACAAGTGCTCTTAACC
>PVIU01014946.1:0-50029 GCA_004026605.1 Ondatra zibethicus | reverse complement strand
AAAACGCTATCCTGAGTGAGGTAACCCAAACCCAGAAAGATGATTATGGTATGTACTCACTCATTAGTGGACCCTAGCTATAAAATAAAGGTCACCAAGCACTTAGCTCGCAAGCCCAGAGAAGCTGAATACCTAGGTGAACCCAAGGAAAGCATACACAGAACCTCCTGGAAATTGGAAGCAAACAGGATCATCAAGCTTTGCAGTTCTTTAAAAATTGTGTGGGCCAGCAAGGTGGCTCAGAGGGTATAAAAATGCTGATTGCCGAGCATCAAGACCCGAGTTTATTCCCAGAACCCACAATAGAAGAGAACTAAACTAATTTCTAAAACCATTCCTCTGACCTTCACACATGCCCTCCCCGCACATCCCCACAGGCATGCATACACACACATGCACATACACACACACCTTACACATAACACACACATCATATACAAGCATAAACAATAAAAAATAAACCGAAGAAGTTTTTAAAACTTGTGTAACATTGGGAATGTCGGCAAAAATGGATCTTTCTACCCTAAACTTCCACATGGCACTCAATTCTATTCTTCTGAAGCACCCCTCAGCTACGGTGTCATTGTCTAACAGCTTGGTTAAAACACAGGCATTAAGTTAATGCTTCCACTTGCAGGAGCCATGGAAGTGCCGAAAGCATTTCCAGAAGTTAGGTCCAGGTTCCAGCTTGCATATTTGAATTAGCTGACTCACCACAGCATTTAATTTTTAAAATACGAAGTTGTGTATATGTGGTTTACATTGGATTTTCTTGAGAAAATTTGAATGCAAGTAGAGTCGAGCTAAGTAGAGATTAAACACAGCTGTCCAGATGTCTAAATTATCAAAAGACTTTGTAAGTAAGCAATTCTTTAGAAAAGCGAGCTCTTTTGTTCCATTCTTGTAGCAGAGCCTACATTTATTTGTAGAGAAAAATTCCATTCTACAAATAGAGTAAGATCAGAAATTAAGGAATTTTCAATACATGTATTTCTTTATTCTGAGTCTGGAAGAACTAACGGAGTCCAGGGATTTTAAAGAAATGTTTGTGATAGTTTTACATTCATTTACGTTTTCCTTGATTTTAAGACCTGTATTCTCTTTATAAGCCCATATTAATTCTGACGTTTCCTCTTATTCAGATATTTAGATAATTAAAGTATTTGTTGAGAAAACCTATAAATCACGACATTTAGCTGTCTATGGAACGGTAGACATTCTTTCAGGCTGCGGCTCAGTGTCTCTGCTGCTTGCGCCTGTGCTTTTGCACGCCGTTCCCTTCGTCTCGGTGTCATGGATCTTCCACAGCTTCTTCTCAGACAACATTCCTGCGCCCGTGCTTTGCAGTTCGTTAGCAATTGCATCATGTAACAATGTCTGAGCGGGGCTGGAGCTGGAGAAATGCTGGGTCCCTTTCTGCTTCCCCGGTCACAATTTGTGTCTCCCGAAGGCATTCTTCATCCAGTAGCTCTTCAGTATAGACTGTGGTACTTACTGAGCGGGGTTCAAAACCTATCCCATCCGATTCATTAAAAGGGTTAGAACAGACTGAGAACATTGATTAAAACAGCAAAATCTAAAACACATAATACACAGTTCAATGATAGTCAGCGGACAATGCTTTCTTACCACTTACAAAAGAAAATATTCACCTAGTCTGGAATTCAGAACAATTCTGTTCCTTTCGCACAGAATTTCTGTACAAATATGCTAAACATAGCAGTAGATAACTGACTTATCACCTGTATTGGAAAGCATATAATAAGGAAAAGTCGTCTATGACGTAAGACGCTGCATGTATTGAGCAAAAATGGCTGGGCAAATTATGAATTGTGCACCAAAATAAAGAGAATTGTTTCCTAACTTGCTCATAAGGAGGGCTTCAGTAATTATGATTCTGTGTCTAGAACCTTACCTTGAGGAGAAGTTTAGTGCCGAAGTGTGCTGCGCCCTGTAGCCTCTGTGACCCGTCCCTTAATTAACCTTTTTCTTCCTTGGTTTGCTTTTGTTTTTTGTATAAGGAAGATGGAGCTTTCTGAATAATACTATTGGCACCGAATAATTAAAAGCTTGCTGTTTTAGTTTTAAAGTTATAGTTTCACAACAAAACAAAGTGAAACAACCGCTTTATAAATCCTCTTAATTATGGTGTAAGCTAACAAGAGCTGTAACGTGGCCTATCCTCACGCAAAGCGATTACTTCTCTTCCCACCAGATGGCGCCACACAGTTCTAAACTCATTATTCCTCCTTAGGCAAGAAACTGCGGCTGTTTGGACTTGTGTTTTGTCTCCAGGAAAGTGGGAAGCAATATAAAAAAGGGGACGGATGGAAAATAACTTCTAAACTCAAAGTTACAAGAAGCACAAGAATTAAAATTTATTCTTCAAAATAATTTTAATGTCTTCTAGACAAAAGATAGAGCCGTCGCAGATCCAGCCCAGACAACCTTTGCAATCCACTTGGGGATAGAACAAAAACGGGACAGATACAAATGAAGGGCAAAGTCGAGAATAGGACCTGAAAGCTGGTAGACGCGAGTAAAAGCATGTCCTTTCTTCTGGACGTCAGAACTGGGCGAAGTGACATTTCACTTGCAAAGGTAACAGAAGCCAGGGCAGAACCACCTGTTTCTGGCTTTTATCACAGGCACAGACATTGCATAACGAATGTCACTTTTCTGTTTAAATATCCGCAGTGGCTCGCCACTCCTTTCAGAACTACATTTAGCTCTGGAGTTACTCTGAACCGTTTTCATGGGTCTGTCATCATACACTCGTGACAGAGGGGAATAAAATCAATCGTTGTATAAGTTTAACCCAGCTGACATTCTTTTTTCTTATCCAGCCTTTCTTAACAAAGGAAGCCCTGCAATGATTAACCATGAAGGCGGGAGAGTAGCTGTACCTCAGACACGGGTCTGTCTGCCCTGTACTTTGACTGATCCCATTCTCTCTCTAGCTTCAGACTCAACTTACCCTGGATTTCATGTCCTTAACATAGTGAACAACAGTGAGCCTCAGCTACATAGTAAGTTTGAGGTCTGGATTACATGAGATCATGTCACACACACACACACACACACCATCTCTCTCTCTCTCACACACACAGACACAACACACACATACCCTCTCTCTCTCTCACTCACTCACACACACACACACAGACACTGTCTCTCTCTTTAACACACACACGGAGACACTGTCTCTCTCTCACACACACACAGACACACACATACCCTCTCTCTCTCTCACACACACACACACTGAGACACTGTCTCTCTTTAACACACACAGAGACACTGTCTCTCTCACACACAGAGACACAGACACACACCCTCTCTCTCACACACAGAGACACTGTCTCTCTCTTTAACACACACAGAGACACTGTCTCTCTCACACACAGAGACACAGACACACACCCTCTCTCTCTCACACACACAGAGACACTGTCTCTCTCACACACACATACACACACATAGACACCGTCTCTCTTTCACACACACATACAGAGACACAGACACTGTCTCTCTCTCACTCATACATACACACAGAGAGACACCATATTTCTCTCTCTCTCTCTCTTTCTCTCTCTCTCTCTCTCTCTCTCACACACACACACACACACACACTGTATACTTCCATACCCACTATTAACTGATTGATAGTAATTGGTTTCTGAAACATCTATTTCAAATGTGCAGGTGCTTTCTTACACACATTTATGTACACATGCACATATCTTTTTAAAAGTGAGATGAACCTATTTTTAAACTGTTGTTTTCATCTAATACTGTATTATATCAATTTATATATTATATATTAATTATATATTTAATGGCATTTAATAACTCTACAACAATTAAATAACTCTACAACATCAAAAAAAGAAGAAGAAAATGAGTGAACAAAGTTGATTTAATCACCGGAGTTGACACATAGCACTGGCTATTTCTTCCTGTTTCCACCCTTCATGACTCAGTCGTCTTCTTCACGTCACACTTCCGGCCTGAGGGGTGTTCCTGGACCACACAATCCAAGGCAGGTTATTCTCTTTCTTAGCAGCCTATCGGTTTCTCTTCTAGCCTGCTAACATATGTTGTCACATACACATTTGATCTACGGGCTTCTTGTCTCAAGCAGATTTGAGGAAAAATATAAGGGGATCCTTGAGCCTATGTTAGACTCTTGTATGTATACTACGAAACCTACTGAATCTTTCAATCAGAGGTCTGAAATCATTTTTGAGATTTAGCCATCCAAGAGTGGCAGACCCTTTAGGAAATACCACTCAGATCTATCTAAGCTCTGCATTTTATTTTTTATTTATTTATTTAATTAGTTACTTTTTTTTTTTTTGAAGAAACAGTCTCACACCAACAATTGCTCATGCTATAGAAGCTGTTAACAGAAGTTACGGGCTCTCTTTGAGGAACACACCAATATTGACGGTGGCTTTGCTTTCATAGGTTGGTTTCTTCCTCACCTTTACTTGCTGTTTCATCTGCCTTACTAAATCTGAGCTGCCTTTACCAATTTTTATTCTAGTAATTATCTTAAGAAACAACCACAAACCTGAATTTGTCCCACTGCACCCTATGTTTGTCTAATCATGTCTTCTTCTCTTCTTTCTTCCACTTTTTCTTTCTCTAGGTTGTCATTCCCTACCCATTGCATCTTAGGAGACCATGATGTTTGCCTCGATCAAGATGAAGAAGAACGGCCTTTGTTATTTTCTTCCCCTTTCTCAGCTGGATGCTCAAAGGGAAGGAAGCTTCTGCTATTCATTCTTAGAACCTTCAGTTTTGTTCAGAGCCCTACAGTATGTAAATGCTAGAGAATATAAACATGAGGACTGTGTCCCCAGTGGAATTTGGGACTACAGAAGAGGGTAAGAGAAATACGGGCAACTGTGGTAATCAGGCTGCGTAGCTATGAGAAAGCTATCTCCTCATGAAGAATCTTGTTTTTATCTTCTCCAAAAGTAAGTAGCATATGCATTTGCAGGGACGAATAGGAGTTTACTGTGAAGATGAGAAGGGGCGGCAGGAACACCATTGTTAAGACACACTGTTTCTTATCCTGGCCCGATGCTGCATATCCAGCAGAGTGTAATCCTCAAAGAGAAAGTCTCAGATCTTCCTAAAACAAGCCCCAGAGTTACCCTTCCAGTCATACTTTCTATGATCCCAAATTAGCATTACATAATCATGTTACCATGTAGATAATTATAAAATTAAGTAATTATATTTTCCCAATATTCCCAAGTACTGTGCAATCAGTTCCGGTGGCAGTTCAAGGTTCATCACGGTCCCCGGAGCTAGCAAATTGTTTTATGTATAGCGGGTTCCTGGCACTTATTTAAAATGTAAAAGACTTGAAAATTGGTGAGCTATCTATTGACTTTTCACAGAATGATGGAAGGGCAGAGAACTGAAGAGGAGTAGCAGGATTCTGAAGTCTTTAGTGAACGGTTGCGCTGTGCTCCTCTCTGCTTGGAAATAGTGTATTGTCCAGGATCTGCCCACAGGCTTCAGAGGCCAGACTGGCTCCTGAGATTTCTTATTCCCAATGAAGTCCACAGTCACTGAACCTGACAGAATGGACTGTTTGGGCTGAGCAATAGATTGGATGGATTAGTGAATATGGATTCTTGTGATATCAGTCCTATGTAAAAAATTGCAAAGAGTTAAAAAACATAGATAAAATATTTCCATTTGCAATATAGGTACCACCAAATTACTCTCTTAATCTGAGCTCTTTTGAATATAGTCTACCCTGGTGAAGCATCGATTTTGTCTTCTGAACTCTAATCAGTTCAGCTGTGATGGATAGTTGGTGACTGATTATCTGAAAGCTCAAGGAAGTCTCTAATTAAATTAATATCTTGGGCTGTTACATGTAATATGGCGGCCTCTAACAATATGTGCCCATTTAAATTTAAATGAGCTAAAATCAGACAAAGTCAAAAGTTTAAGTTTTTGCTCACCTCTTCTGTAGTCCCAGGAATGCAATCCTACTTCGAAAAGCTCATGTGGTCACAGTGGAAACTTCTGTGGATGAGTGTCGCAGCTTAGACTGTTTTGCAAGCCACAGCCAGCGCACCACGGCGTTTTCCATTTCTGTTGTACTGAGTATTTGTGGAAATCTTTCCTCCATGTTACTGCTCTCCTTTCCTGAGCATGCGCTGTGAAAACAGAGAGCGCAGCAAGTGCCATTGCCCCTCTTGCTAAGATTAGAGGACCATTCTATGACTCACCCACTGAACACCGAGAGCAGCCCTGAAGCTGAAGGGGAATAATTTTGACTCAATTACAGACACCTTTCTTGGGTGAGAGATTTAAAAAAGAAAGAGAAAAAGAAAAACTATTTCTGGGTAATGGATTCTGAGAGAAAAAAAAATCACATCTTAAGACAAAGCTAAAAGGAATAAGGAAAATGTGGGAGGGGTTTTCTCCCTGTGTGAAATCATCCTTTCTGTAATTTTATGTGACACTTTCTTACAGGGTAAGAAAGGCTACGCAGGTAATGAAATTTGCCTAGGAAAGCAAATCCGCTCCTCACCACAGCCAGACTGTGATCCGATCTGCTGGGAGGGGCAGCTAATTTGTGATGAGAGAACCACAGCTTCCTAGCAACCTGTTCAGACTTGCACATTCCAGTTACCCAGGCAAGCACGCATGGACGCCATTTCGTAGTCCACCGCCCCTTTTCTGCTGTGTATACAAGTGGATGGGGGAAGACAAGAGGGCTAGATCCCACAGCCACCCTGTTTATGAGGATGCATTCCATAATGCAGATCCACAGATGTTTAACAGGTCAAACACTGTAAAGCAGTCAGCTGAAAAGCAAAGCTATAAATCACAACAAATCTGTAGCTCAGAGTACAAAATGCTACTCATAAAATTTAGGGGCTCACAGAAACTGAAGCTACAAACAGGGATCCTGTACAGGTCTGAGCTAGGTCCTCTGCATGGAACTTATGGCTGTGTATCTTGGTGTTCTTGTGGGGCTCCCAACAATGCCTGTGCTTGCGACCTTCTCCCTACCACGGGTTACCAGGTCCAGCCTTAATAGGAGGGTTTGGGCCCAGTTTTACTGTATCTTGTTCGGCTATGTGCAGTTGATATTCCTGGGAAGTTTTTTTGGGGTGGTGGGGGAGAAACAGAGGAGCTGATCTGGGGTAGAGGGGAGGTAAGGGGAGGGACTGGGAAGAGTGAAGGGAGGGAAAACTGTGGTCAGGATGTAATGTATGAGAGAAGAATACAAGTTAAAATAATTCTAAATAAGTGTGTGGATGTTGTTCCTAGTTACACGTCAACACACAAAATGACTGTGGTATATTAACTGGAGACATGGCCACATTTACCCATGTTTCACCTTGGCCTGCAGAATGAACAGACTGTAGGATGCCCCTCCCCAGTTGATAAATTTACAATGCAATGACTATACCTAAGGCTCAGGAAACATCATGGGAGATGGGGCAAAAAGATTCTAAGACAATGGGCGATGGCATCTGATTCAAGTAAATAAAAACACATGACCTAACCACTGGTGAAGCTAGCCACAGTGGCTGTCTGCCTCTAGTCACTATTTACATGTCGATTTAAATAATGCTATCTTCTATATATTACGGGGAAGTTGCACTTAACTATATCAAAAATATGGTCCCCTAAACAAGCTCTATTAATGACAACAGCAGCTTCCCTGCCAAGGCAGATGAGGAAATTTTTAGGGCTATGCCCACAGATGAATGGCTACAGATAATTAATGGGTACCGAGAGATGGAGAATCGCTCTTCTCCAGGATGAGAAGAGTTTTATTGGGCCTACCCTCAGATGAATGGCTATGGGTAATTAATAGCTACTGACAGAGAGAGAATCGTTCTTCTCCAGGGACAAATATCCTAATGAGTTATCCAATCCCAAGTAGTCTGCTTAAAGCAAATATGCATACGTGGAACGCTAAATGAACTCAATAAGTTAGGAGTTTGCGTGTGTGTGTACACAATCGCCTATATACACATATAAATATACACACATAAATATGCACATGTGTGTACAAATGATTAATTAAAGAAAAGGAGGTCGTGAATTTGAAAGAGTGTGAGGGGCAGAGACAAGTTGAAGGGGATAAAAGGGAGAGGTGAAAATGATGTCAATATAATAATCTTGAATGAAATTCTCAAAAACATTAAAGTGTTAACTAAAAAATAAAAATGAATGAGAGTACTTTCCTGGAAGGAAACTTGTATGAATGAAGACTCAATTTCTAATAAACCTAAATTTCATATTCTGCCAATGTTATTATAAGAAGAGCAAAATTATTCATCTTTTCATAGTTTTCCTTATATTTAAACATTGTCAATAAAAGGCTTTCCTATTTATCATATAAATAAGTATTTAAAAGTGAAAGGGCCTATGAACATGGTTTGGAATACTTCATTTAAATATTCAGTATTCTCTCTGTTCAACACTATATTATAATATCACACTGTGTGTGTGTGTGTGTGTGTGTGTGAGTGAGTGTATGTGTGTATTCTGTCTCTTGTTTTGTCACAGAGTTTTACTATATAGCCCTGGATGGTGTCTCTCTCTATGTAGACCAGACAAGGCTTCAAGTCATAGAGATCAACCTACTTTTCCCTCTCTAGTGTTTGGATTAGTGGTGTGCGCCACAATGCTCAGCATGCATGCATCTCTTTGTGATTCACATTTGAGGAGTTCACTGATTAGCAGAACTGACAAAGATGTTATTAAAGTTTGATTTTCTGATTCCACAGTAACTTTGATTTAACTAATGATTATAGACAAGAATAAATAGCTGCAAAGTTTTAAATAATTTTTGGAGGCTTGAAGGTGATACAATTTAGAAGAAAGGTAACAGTCTGGTAAAATAGAAAACAAGAAAGATGGCAGAGGTATCTTCACTATGGAACAGACATACTATGAAGGAAAGTTACGAAAATCTGTAGGAGTAGGGACACGAGCACAGGAGGAAACTGTGAGGGAGTATAGATGCATAGATGTAGATGAAATTCCAAAGAGGAGTGCCAACACACTGTGTTAAGTGTTCCCTCCTCAAAATAATTATGTTGAAAAGTGGAATTTGTAAATAATCAAAGGCATGCAGAAGGAAAAGTTCACTCTCACTCCTCTGCCTACCATTTGTCTTCCTACTAGTTTTACATATTCATAAAGATACTTCCAGTAAAGAGAGACAGAAAACACTAGTCAAATTCACCGAAATTATAAGTGGGTATTCAAAGCAGACACTCTAAAGTTCCAAAGGAAGTAGGCTGTTCATTAACAGAGCTCTGGTATTGATTAACGGGCTCTGCTAACAACTCACTGCGACGACTCCTTGGAGGGCAACCATCTTTACCAGCTCTGACCATGGGAGGCTCCTATCATGATGGCAACATGCCTCGTGCAAATCCAAGCTTCATACAAGTGAAAGGAAACACATATTCACATTGTGGTATCGGTGGCTAAACTCTCAAGATATATACTGACAGTTTGGTCTTGGATAACCATGATATATTATTTCATTGGGAGAGATATTCAGCTCCCAGCATCAAGGGTAATTTATTTCTGCTGAAACTCTGTGGTTGCCATGTCCTATGGTAAAGGCAATGAAAAATTTGTATAACTGATACTTCTCCCAAAGGACACCTGATTCCTAATGAGGAAAGGCTAAGTAGCAAACGATTAACATATATTTCCTTCCAATCTATCATTCTTAGACCCATGGATTTCTTTTTTTTTAAAAAAATAAAACAAGCTTTCTTTTTTTTAATTTTACATAACAATCCAAATTTCCGCTCCTTCCCCTCCTCCCATTCGCTCCACTACCCCCTCCACCAACTCCTCATCCACTCCTCAGAGAGGGTGAGGCACATTGCTTTGGGAAAGGTCCAAGGCCCTCGCTAGTATATCTAGGCTGAGCAAGGTATCCCTCCAAAGAGAACAGGTTCCCAAAAAGTCTGTACGAACAGTAGGGATAAATCCTGGTGCCACTGCCAGTGACCCCTCAGTTTGCCTCAGCCATGTAACTGTCAACCACATTCAGAGGAACTAGTTTGGACCTATGCCTATTCCTTCCCAGTCTGGCTGCAGTTGGTGAGCTCCCATTAGCTCAGGCAGACTACTTCAGCGGATGTCACCATCAAGGTCTTGAACTCTTTGCTTATATTCTCACTCCTCCCTCTCTTAAACTGAACTTTGGGGAATCAGTCCAGTGCTCCAATGTGAGTCTTTGCCTCTGTTTCCATCAGTTGTTGGATAAAGGTTCTATGGCAATATTCATCCGTCTGAATACAGGGCAAGGCCAGTTTGGCAACTTCTCCTCTATTGCTTAGAGTATTAGCTGGGATTATCCTTGTGGATTCCTGGGAACTTCTCTAGAGCCATGTTTCTTGCTAGCTTCCTAATGGCTCCCTCAATCAAGATATCTTTTTCTTTGCTCTCATCTCTGTCCTTCCTCCAGCTCAACTATCCTGTTCCCTCATGTTCTCCTCGCCCCTCCCCTCATTCCCTCCTTTTCCACTCTCCCTTCTCCCCCCACCTCTATTTTCCCAATTTTGTCAGGAGATCTTATCTATTTCAACTTTCCAGGTGGATTTACATGTTTTTCTTAGGGTTCACCTTGTTACTTAGCTTCTCTAGCATCATGAAGTATAGGCTCAATATCCCTTGTTTATAGTTAGTATTCACTTATGAGTGAAGACATGCCATATTCATCTTTTTTGGGTCTGGGTTACCTCACTCAGGATGGTGTTTTCTAGTTCCATCCATTTGCATGCAAATTTCAAGATCTCTCTTTTTTTAACTACTGAGTAGTACTCTGATGTTTAAATGTACCACATTTTCTTTATCCTTTCTTTGGTTGAAGGGCATCTAGGTTGTTTCCAGGTTCTGGCTATTACAGATAATACTGCAATAAACACAATTGAACAAATGTCTCCATAGTATGATTGAGTATCTTTTGGGTATATGCCCAAGAGTGGTATTGCTGGATCCTGAGGTATGTTGATTCCCAGTTTTCTGAAAAACTGCCATACTGATTTCCAAAGTGGTTGTACAAGTTTGCATTCCCAGCAGCAATGGATGAGTGTTTTCCTTACTTCACATCCTCTCCAGCATAAGCTATCATTGGTGTTTTTAATCTTTGCCATTCCAACAGGTGTAAGATGGTATCTCAGAGTTGTTTTTATTTGCATTTCCCTGAAACTGAGAAGCTTTTGTAAAGCAAAGGGCATAGCCAATAAGACAGAAAGGCAGCCAACTGAATGGGAAATGATATTTACCAACCCCACATCAGACAAAGGACTGATCTCCAAAATATATAAAGAACTCAAGAAATTAGACACCAAAATTCCAAATAACCCAATTTTAAAAATGGGGTACAGAACTAAACAGAGAATTCTCAATAGAAGAATCTCAAATGGCCGAAAAGACACTGATGGAAATGTTTGACACATGGATTTCAATGTACTTTTTTTTTAAAATATGTTTCTGTGTAGCCCTGGCAGTCCTAGAACTCACTTTGCAGAGTAGGCTGAACTTGAACCCACTATGATCTGTCTGTCTCTGTCTCCCAAGTGCTGGAATTGAAGGCATGAGCCACTACCACCTGGCCTTGTTTGTTTGTTTGCCCGCATGTGTATGTTATGTGCACTACATGTGTGCTAGGTGTGTATAGCCATCCAAAGAAGGAGCTGAATTACCTGAAATTTAAGTCAGTGATAATTGTGAGCCACTGTACGAGTGCTGAAAATTGAACTCAGATCCTCTGCAAGATTTGCCAAAGCTCTCATCTGTTGAACCACCTCTCCTGCTCCAGATTTCAGTGTTCTCATGTTATTTCCTCAATAGAGAATGTGCAATTATAAAATGTATTTTTGCAAAGGTTATTTCCATGATAGAACAACAACTGCAGCATCACTTTGTTTATATATTTTCTATACATGTAAGTCATGCTTTCTCTCCACCTATATGTAATTATAGTATAATTACATCATTCCTCCCTTCCCTTGTTTACAATCTTTTCTTCTATCTTAGCAAGGTTTTGAAGTGGACAGTTTTATAAAAGGATAGGATTAGTTGCTAATAAAATAGTTAAACATGGGGTCTGGGGGAACAACTCAGTAGGTAAAGTGCTTGCTGCCAGGCTCCGAGATCGGTGCCCTATACTCATGTAAAAACCAGGCATGGAACTATGTTTCTGCACTCCCAGTTCTGGCAGTTGGAGATAGGAATATATAAGGGTCTTGCCTGGCTAGCCAATCAAGCTAAATTGGGAAACTTCAGAATCACTGGAAGACTTTGGGAGTTTGAATGAGAACAATCCAACCATAGGCTCATATATCTGACTACTTGGTTCATAGTGGAACTGCCTGTGAAAGATTAGAAGGTGTGGCCCTATTGGAGGAATATAGCAATGAAGCAGGTTTTTAGGTTTCAAAAGCCCACACCAATCTCAGTATCTTTTTCTATGCTTCATGGTTGTGACTCAAGATGTAAGCTCTCAGCTTTTATCCCAGTGACATGCCTGATTGCCTGTTGTGCATGATGGGCACACACACAGTCAAGAGTGCTCAAACATATGTGTAAACACAAGCATATTTCACAAACAGAGAATTTAAATAATAATACTAAAATAACCAAACTTTTTCGTTAAATAGTATGGTTATATTCTCACTTATCAGTGTCTATTATAGAGCATACTTTTCTCCTGTCTGATTAAAATATGATATAGGCCAAGGTAAAATAGAATATTTTAACACTTTACAATAGCATACTTCTAACTGATTATACAACATTTTCGATGTTTGCAATGATGTTCATAATTCGACATCAAATATCCAGGGAATAGATGAGGAACCAGCCATCAAATTGAATTAAGAGAGAAGGGAAAGAGCAGTAGTGATGTAATGTTGTTGTGGAATATTTGTTTACACTGTGAAAATGTGCCTCTGCCTACAGCAATCTGATTGGCTTAAAAAAGAGCTAAATGGCCAATAAGAAAGCAGGAGGGAATAAGTGGGAGTCGGGACTTCTGGACAGAAAAAGAGAGAGAAACTAGGAGGAGGAATCTAGATGCATGAGTTCACCAGCAGACTCTGAACAAGTCAGATGTGCAGTACTATGAAGAGGTAATCAAGGAACATGACAAACATATATTAATATATATAATTTAAAAGAGCTAGTTTGGAAAAGTCTAAACTAAAGCCAGTATTGTATTTAATAAACAATAGTAAGTTTCCAGGTCATTATTTGTGGGCTGGTGGTCCAAAGGTATCCTGACAAGAAAGCTTGCTTTATTTGGTGTTCAATGTGGGACACTTAAATCCACGTAGGGCCTGGAAAAACTTTTTGAAAAGTTCTAAGGCTTTGAAATTACATATCTGCCTTTACATTCTGAATACTTGGATTAAAGATGTGTGCTACCATACCTGACTGAAATTCAATTCTTTTTAGCCATTTTGTGGTTATTTTCCTTTGGTGTTTCAATAAAGTCACGACTTTTATAGCATAGATATATATGACTGTCCTGGCTAAGTTGATGCTCTATTGAGACTTTCTACTCTTGTGCATAATGCTCCAAAGATGGTCTTTAAAATACTTTATTAATATATTAATGATACCCTTTGAAATAATAAAATACTTTAGATTCTTTCTTCATATGAAATTCTATTGAAGTCAAAAGACATTTAAAATACTATTGTTCTAAAGGTGAGTGAAAGATACCCATGGGCCAGCCTGGGTCCTCACAGTCTGGGCTTGCTGAAGGCGACCACAGAACTGCCCCATGTTTCAAGGATAGGTTCCGTTTTGATTAGCAAATATATAGTGGAGAAATGGGAGAGAAAGGGAAGCAGAATGGCTCAGATGCTGTGGAAAGAGGTAGAACTCAAGACATAAAAGCTGCGATGAGCAGGCTGAGGTGGGAGGCCTGCTTGCCCTGTGGAGGCCAGGTGACATCCATGCCCAAGCTGCTTCCAAGGGGGTTCATAGTCCTATCACAGCTGGAATCTGTGTTGACATCTGCTGAAGGAGAGAGGGCTTGCTTTTGGTCCCGGCTAGCTTAACCCCCAAAATAACCACACAGAATTTGTATTAATTAAATTACTGCCTGACCCATTATATCTAGCATTTTCTTGGCCAACTCTCACATCCTGAGGTAGACCATTTCTACTAATCTGTGTTCACCATGAGGTCGTGGCTTACCGGGAAAGTTCCTGAGGTCGTGGTTTACCAGGAAAGATCCTAACCAGCGTCAGTCTCAGACAGGAGTTTCATGGTGTCTGCCACACTGTCCTTCTTCCTAGCATTCCATTCTGTCTACTCTGCCTACCTGATTTCTGCCCTATCAAAAGGCCAAGGCAGTTTCTTTATTCAACCAATGAAAGCAACACAAATACAGAAGAACCTCCTACACCATTTCCCCTTTTCTGTTTAAACAAAAAGAAAGGCTTTCACTTTAACATAGTAAAATTACATATAACAAAACAGTTATCAAGCAAAAATTACAGTTACAATATTTATATCTATTTTATCTTTTATCATAACAAAGAAAAACTATAACTATAACTAACTGTTCTTCAACTCCATCAAAGACTCCAGAAGGATATAAGATTACCTAAGTAAACAAGAAGTAAGCAACTTCCAAAACTCTAGAAATGACAGAGACATCTTGCTGCCTGGGCAGTCACCCAAAGTTTTTTTGTACCATTGGGGCATCCATCTTCAGCCCACAGGCCCGTAGTATCCAGCAGACTTTTCCATTAAGCAGGAAATTTTAGACAGTTTAGTCACTTTCTTCTGTATCCTGCAGAATGTCTCACAGACTCTTTCATGAAGCAGGAACCCCGAAGGAACAACTCACCTTTAGGCAAGTTCAGCAGTCCTCTCTCTGCAGGTTCTTCATGTCCAGTTTATGCAACAGTCCAGGCAAGAGCACTTTCTTGCCCAAATGGCTAAGGAGCCTCTTTGATGCCCATCTTCCTCTTGAAGTAGATTGGTGCTGCCAGGAGCAGACGTGTCTCATTCTCATGAAAAGCCCTAAGTTTTTAAAACATTAAATGCCATATTCTGTAGTCTTTGAAAGATATGAAGAATGCCTATTTAACTGAAATATATTTCTATATATCTTGAAAATCTAACTAACATGACTACAAACTTGACTATTATAGATGACTATCTATTAACCTATATTTCTTAATTATACATTATATTTTTAAATGAACTACACAATCACAATACCTTAATCAAGAGCAGAAATATATATATAACAATATTGACCTTAAATTTATATCAATAAAGCAAAATTTATACCAATGTAAATTATTCATATCTATATCATATCCCCTTTAAATGTAAAACAACACTTATAAACAATATTTAGGAATATGGGCACAGTTATTTCTCTCCAAAGTGCTTTGTGCTGAATGGGGGTGCTGTTAATCAGGACTTTCATGATGTATCCTATGTGCTAGGTTCATCTCAGTCACCAGTTGAGTGAAGTAATTTTCTGAAGGTATTCACCTTCACTGAGAACACCTTCACGCCTTTCAGGAGGGCGTGGTCTATCATACCATATTGGTCTAGAAGGAATCCACAGGGTCTCATCCTCTGTGAAAACAAAAGAAGAACCTCTTTTCCAAAGCATCATATCCTTAGACCAAATTCTGAAATGAAGATACCTTTATGATATACATGGTGGTTTAGCTTAGCCCACACAATGAAATATGTTTTTGTATTAAGCGCCTTCACAGTCAAAAAATTTAAAGAAAACACAATAATACATATAATTTAGACTCTCTGTGAATTTTCCATTTTTATGTGGCCTATTTTTCTTTATGACTTTAGTCTGTCTCTTTAAAGACTTTACCCTTTTTAAAAGTATTGACTTTATTTTATGACTCTCTATACTCTTTTTCTTCTCTCTCCCAAGTCTATACATTTATCTAACACTATGAGCCATTTAGAGGTCTTTTATGTCTGAATCTGTCCTTATTGCATTGTCTGTAATTCTCTACTGTCTTGAAGAGCTTTTAAAATGCTAAGCAGCTTGGTTGCAGCTGCTCTGGATGTTGGCTCCACCTCTCTCCAATTTCAAAATGGTGGACATACCATTTCTGCTAGCTCTGGGGCTGCCAGGTAGGAGCTGCACTCAGCACTTTAACTCTGAGAATGAGTGTGCAGCACATAAACTCTTTAAATCTGAGTTATAGCCAAATCTGCCATTCAGAGCACTGCACAGCCTAGAAACATCTCTCTGTATGGCAGCAAAAATCCGTCATGCTCTCCCACCTGTGCACACCTAGTAGACCTGATCCTGCTGCTTGTCCAGGCAAGGAATGCTGAGTCTCAAGCATGGTCTCAGCCAGTTTCCTCCCAATTGTAGTGGGCACAGAAACACCCAGGCCTAAAAATGCCATTGAAATGCTTTATAGCTGGAGTTTGCGCTGGTGGCACAGCCCAGGAAGCTGTGCGGCTTTTTTTTTTTTTTTTTTTTTTTTTTTTTTTGGGTATGGCTGCTGAGTCAGAATAAACTTTCTGCGGCACACTGCCAGCAAACAACAAAAACTCTGTTAAACTCTGTATTCTTTTTGACGTTCTCAGATTTTACATGGAGTCAGTCAACCACGTTGAGGCACCAATTGTTGAAAGAGAGAGGGCCTGCTTTTGGTCCTGGCTAGCTTAACCCCCAAAATAACCACAGAGAAATTGTATTAATTAAATTACTGCCTGGCCCATTATATCTAGCCTCTTCTTTATACTTGCTAGTCTTTTGGAGGGTGTCCCTCAGAGTATCTCTGGGGATGAAAAATAAAAACACATTACCTTCCCCAATACGCTCCTCGATTTAGCCAGTGGACAGAGCGACCCTGTTCATGAATCCTCACTTTCCAGATCTCAGTGGAATCTCCACTTGCTCTGCTGCTGGCACGGCCTGGCTGCAGAGACTGGAGAGGGTGCTGGGATTGAGACATGGAGGCTTCTTTTCAGGAGGAAGAACAGCAAGCCTTTTTTTTGCCTCAGCTAAAGCCTTTTATACCTCTACTGCTTCTGTGGAAAAACCACCGGCCACAAAGAACACAAACATCCTTGTCAATTACAGATTGCAAGGAAGTTCCCCTGTTGGTCAGGGAGAGTGAGGGCAGCTAGATCACAACAGACATCCATGTTACCACCAAAGGTCACAAGGTCACTGGGGACTGCTCAGTCACCTGTGGCCATGCTGGTGTCTGAGAGCCATGCTACCACCAGGGACATGCTGATCTGAGAGGTCTTTTCTGCCTCTGGGGCCATGGTTACATCCAGACCGAAGCTGCTCCCGAGGACCACGTCTGCATCCATGGTACTGCTGCAGTTGGGGTCTGTGTTGATGTCCATGGACGTGTTACCTCAGAGGGCTATAGGAACCATGTGTGTTAAAATCCAAGGACTGTGGAAAGCAGGATCCGCCTTTCACTAGGGTTGGGATATTTTGCCCTGCCCCTTCCTGGACACTGCAGCAGGAGAGCTTGCTCCTGCACTCTGACCATCACCACGGCCATAGGAGAGCTGGCCCTGATGGGTGTCAGCTTAGGAGAGCTGACTCTACACCTGGCCTGAAGTGGGTGGTCCCATTGCCCCAGACTTACCAACTTAGCCACCACCAAGACCCACATCCTAGGTCTTGAGTTGACTCATCCTACAATCGTCCCCACCTATGACCTGCTGGAGTGAAGAAAGGGACTGGTCCTGCAGTACCATAGCCACAGGATCTTCATGACTCGGGGCAATAGCAGGATAGCTGAGAGGAGGTTGGGTGAGGGTCCCGTGATGATGGTGTGCCAGACACCAGAGGTCTTGAACCAGACCAATGTCTCATTGCAATGAATGTTTGCAGTGGGGCTGATTGGACAAAAGGGTACTGAGTGACACGCCACAGCCCCCAATGCCACTAGGATGGATGAGGAGGTGTTGGAGAGATGGGACAGATGGAGGGGTGTGGTGGGTTTTTTTGTTTGTTATATATTTAATTAATTGTGGGGCTACTGTAGGAGTAAGGGGAGGATATGGAGGGACTGGGAGGTGAATGGGGTTGAGGTGCATGATGTCAAATTCCCAAAGAGTGAATATAGAATTATTTTATGTATAATATATATGTATTATTGTTCTCTTTATCTTTCATTTCCAAGGAAAATATATTAAAGCAATTCAAAGATAAATTACTGTAAACGTACTATAATATAAACCAGCCTTTAAAAATTACTGAGATTTCATTTACTTAATCATATGTATTGCACTAAATGGATTTAGTTTAGGAAGTTACTGAATTTGAGAATTAACTGACTCCAACATTTTCAAATTTCATATTCTCCTTTTTTAGAAGCCATTATTTTTCTGTGTTTTCAATTTCAAAATTCACTACTCATCTCAGCAAAGACATTCTTCTTCTTTTTGTTCTTTTCAAATTGCTCTTCATGAGTCATTCAAATTCATTTTTCTATACAAAATATCATAAAATTAGTTTTGAAGAGAACAACTCGACCTTATCAATAACATGTGTTATTTTATTCCTTAGGAAATTTCAAGAAAGTCTTAAGGAACCTTAGTGCAAACTATACCTGCCTTTCTTCTTGAATAGTCAGCTTTTTCTTCCATTCAGCGAGATTTCTTCCTTTTAAATAGAGATCTGATTATTTTTATTTTCTGTTTACAAATGTCTTTCCTGCATGTATGTTAGTGCTCATGTGTGTGACATACTCTTGGAGTCTAGAAGAGGCCATTGAATTTGGGGATATTTATGGTTATTAGCCACCATGTGGGTGCTGAGAACTAAACCCAGATCTCACAAAGAGCAGCCAGGGCTTTTAATGGCTAATCCGCCTCTTTAGCCCACAATATCCAGTTCAATTAATAAAAATAAAATAGAGAATATAGAAAATACATATTATAATTTTGTTTTATGAAAAATTGCTCACTAAATTAATGACTTTTTATACATCACCTGATAGATTCCCTCTTTACCATCTAAATGCTCACATTTAGAGGCTTCAACCTGCTTTCTCAAGGTTGAACTTTAATACAGACCATCAAAAAAACCCAAAAGCTCTTCTTTAGTATGTTCCTTTAACCCAGTGCCAGGTATGGTTTACTTTTCTAAGAGTTATTGACCATGGTATTTCTAGAGGCTCCAAAATCAAATTGTGTCTTGCCATTGCACTTGGATGCCAAACAGAACTACAGTAAACTGTACTGCTGAATACACCACTTATTTTGAATACAAGACACAGAAATATCAAGGTGGAACTCAATTGGATGTCTCCTTCCTGCTGTCTACCATCCATTATACTACAGGTCCTCTGCAGGTTGCTGGAGCAGAAAATCATCAATGGTCTTATACATCAGTGAGCTTGTGTACTACAATACTGACCCACTACGCAAGATATGGCCTCTAGCATCACAGTGGTGTGATGCTTTAAGGGATAACCAGTTGATTTCTGATTATATTTGAGACCCCTGTATGAGAGGGAATAGATGCCTCATACTGTAAACCTGGTCAAAAGTCTGTGCCTGAAGAGATCAAAGACCCTAAGATAGAGTTTGTTACTGATGTTTTGTTAAATGAACATATAGTCAAAGTGCCTTCTAATTATTTATATTTATATCTATGGACAAATTCTGTTCTAATTTTAATCAAAAAATCTTCTACTTCTTTCTTCTTTTTTTTTTTTTTACATTAAGGATGGTTAATGTAGAGAGGGTACCTGAACTGGCCTTCTGTAATCAGACTGGTGACTAACCTAATTGCCATCATAGAACCTTCATCCAATAACTGATGGAAACAGATACAGAGATCCACAGCCAAGCACTGGGTCAAGTTCCTGGAAGAGAGGGAGGAAGGATTATATGAGCAAGGGGGTTCAAGATCATTCTGGGGAAACTGACAGAGACAGCCAACTGGACATAGTGGGAGCTCATGGACTCTGGACTGACAGCTGGGGAGCCAGCATGGGACCGAACAAGGACCTCTGAATGTGGATGACAGTTATGTGGCTTGGTCTTTTTGTGGGGTTCCTTGCAGTGGGACCATGATTTATCCCTGGTGCAAAATTGGCTTTTTGGAGCCCATTCACTTTGGTGGGATACCTTGCTTAGCCTCAATACATGGGGAAGGGACTTGGTCCTGCCTCAACCTAGTATGCCAGGCTTTGTTGATTCCCCATGGGAGGCTTTACCTTCTATGAGGAGTGGATGAGAGGTTGGGGAAAGGGGAAGAGGGGAGGGAGGGGGAACTGTCATTGGTATGTAAAATGAATAAAAAATGTGTATCTGATAAAATGCTAAAAATGACTGACTGTTGCAGGTTCACCATTAGACAGCTCTACCACCCCTCCAAGCTCTGTAAGGATTATAAAAGAGGATGTGGAAAGAATGCTAGAGTCAATGGATAAAGAAGAACACTATAGCATGTCATCTGGATATGACATTGAAGCTGTCATTGTGAATGCACAGTATCAGTGGCTCCCTGCACCAGAACTGCACACAGACCTATAAAAGCAGGTTGGTCACTATTTGGGAAGATGAAGGGGATAATTAGGAGAGGCAGAAAGATAAGAGAGAGTGATAGGGAGTGAGCATGATTCTACTGCATTGCTTATGTGTCTCATAAAACAATGATGTTTAAATACCTCTCTGGCAGCTATAATAACTATAATATACGAAATGAAACTGAAGGTTGATGAACTGAGGAACTATAGAAAATGCTCAAAGAAGAGTGTGTATGTGTGTTAGCATCAGAACTCATTGACAGTACCAAAAGCTGGTCATTTTGGTGAGTATTCTGTTTTACAACTTTACAGTTGCTTGCGGTACTATCTACTGTCCACTCTATCTTCAAAGAGTGTTGAAAACGGATGATTTGTGTATGTACAAGCTCAAAAGTCATTCCCTGTCTATTACATTAATATAATAAGGGCCAGCTAAGTCCAATTTTTTTTTGCATAGTGAAAATAAAAACCTCTTCTCAGGTATACTTTGCTTTCCATCTGGAAGGAAAACAGCCTGCCAGTTTTAAAATAACACCTTTTCCCATGTTAAAAAACCTCCTTGCCAGCACTCTGCTGTATGTCTTTAGTTCTAGATGACACAATTATCACACCCAAGTGAGAGCTATAAAAGAAATAGCATTTAAGGCAGAAATTATACATTGAGAAAGATGACTAATGCTTGATAATAAATTTCAAATTACTAAAGCTTGGCAGATTATTGTTTTTTAATTTAATATATGATACTTTATATGACATCTTTTAAAAATTAAACTGAATTTAGCTCCATGTCCTCTCCTTCAAGAATTTGAGACCTTAGGGATGCATCTATTATGTAAAGATTGCTAACTGACTTGCTCTGTGAAGAATTTTTAGGAGGGCTATAAGGATATGGATTTAGAACAGCTGGGCTTTAGAAATTAAAAATTTAGGTAGTCTTGAAAGGCAAGCAGCAGGAGGCACAGCAGCTTGGACATCTGCTCCCACCGCCACTGCCAGCATGGTCGCTATGGTGACAACTCTTCAAACTTTCATTCGCTCCTGGTGTCACTTGCTCAAGAGTTATGTTGCAAAAGTTTATTGTGTATGGATGTTGTTCCTGAATGTGTTTCTATGCATTCCTTGCATGCCTGGTGTTTGCTGATGCAGGAGAGAGTGTTGGGTCCTGTGCACCTAAAGTTATAGACAGTTATGAGCTTCTCTGTAAGTGCTAGGCCCAGGACCTCTAGAGGTGCAGAGAGAGCCCTTAATGGCACTGAGCCATCTCTCCAGCCCTACTTGCTCAAGGTTTATAATCACAGGGAAGAGCATCTAGTTGAGATCTTAAACTAGTTACTACCTCCCATATACACTGAGATCTGAGAAGAAAGATCCAGGCTCCATGAAGCTGCCATAGTCCAATGATATAGAGATGAAATAAAAATCTGTCTTGGGCCTGGCAGTGAAGAATAGAGGTAGATGGGGAAAACTAAACTGAATGCTGGGAGAAAGAAGGCAGAGTCAAGGAGATTCATATGGTCTCCACTGGCTACGTGACAATACACAGATTAATAGAAATGGGTTAAATTAAGATGTAAGAGTGAGCTAGAAAGATGCATAAGCTAATATGCAAAGCAGTGTTGTAATTAATACAGTTTCTGTGTGGTTATTTCAGGGCTGAGCATCCGGGAACAAAGAAGCAGTCTCCTTCTACAGTCCAAGCTGAGACCAAAACCAAAAGAGTCTTCACAAGGAAAAATTATGTCATAGGAGAAACGCATAACTGTGTCAACTACCTGAAAAAAAATGAGAACATGGTTTACAGTTAAATACATGATTATCACATATTATAACCTCTCAAGTCTGTCCATTTCATAAAAGCAGGTGGGACTAGAATAAGAACTTAGGGCTCAGCTTTAAACCCCTTTCCATCCTGTCTTCTCTCAGAGATCCTATCAGGAACTTCGATGGAGTTAGTCTCTAGCACATGGGAAATTTATCTCCTCTTTCTCACGACCTTTTACAGATCCACAAATATAGTTTCTTCTGTATTGTTAAATGCAGTGGTTTTTAAACACCTTTCCTTCATTTTCCTGAAATGACACAAGCTCTCTCCTACATAAATGACTGTAGGGGGGAAGAGAAGCTCTGGAAGACAGCCATATGCAAGCACACTCTCTAGCTAACGTCCACCTAATAATGTCCCCACCCTGGAGTTAGTAAAAGGAATTGTTATGAACCGTTAGACATAGACAAGGGTATCAGTGACCTTCACAGGTCCCTAGACACATTTTGAGCATCAATAGCAACTTCTCAAACACTCTCAACTTCTCAATAAATTTGGATTATTTTTATGAGAACTAGAAACTCCTGTAGAGATAATAAGTTAAACTGTTATGGGAAATTTGACTGAAAAAGCTTCCATTTTTGGATCAAACAATGTGCCTAACATGTGAAATGGAAGAGTAAATTCGAATAAAATAACAACAAAAATATTCTCTTCAAAATATTTCAGCAGTGAAAAATAGAATAAAATTTAATATTATGATATTGTCCATTCAAGCGTCTTTCTTGATAGAGTCTTTGAGAATGAAAGAAAATTATTTGCCACTGGTTTTAGCATGTAAACTGTATAAAATAAACATGCACATACAAATACACTGAGAAAGGATCCAAAGGACAGAGAACTTTAATTTTGTTCTGCTGACATACGCTTTCATTTGAAGCCATTAAACCATTTCATTTAATTACTAATGAATCATGAGTGAAAATCTAATCAATAATGTTATCTAGTTATATTGATGTCTAATATACATGAAGCTTTTGTTATATGGTGTAGGAGGTTTTTCTGTTTATGTGTTGCTTTCATTATTTGAATAAAGAAACTGCCTTGGCCTTTTGATAGGGCAGAATTTAGGTAGGTGGAGTAGACAGAACTGAATTCTGGGAAGAAGGTTGGACAGACAGGCACCATGGAGCTGCTAGAGACAGACATGCCAAATCTTTCCTGGTAGGCCACTGCCACGTGGAAAACTACAGATTAACAGAAATGGGTTAAATCAAGGTGTGAGAGTTAGTCAATAAGAGGCTAGAGATAATGGGCCAGGCAGTGATTTAATTGATACAGTTTCTGTGTGATTATTTTGGGTGTATTTCAGGTGTAAGCTAGCTGGAATGACAAGCAGCCACTCTACTTGTTACTGGTGCTCCAACATGATAAACTGACTCCACGTAAAACATGAGAGGGCTTGAAAAAGAATTATAGACACAAATCTAGAGTTTAACACAGCTTTTTGTTGTTTGCTGGTGGGGTACCACAGAGAGATTTTCTTGACTCAGCAATAGTAGCAGGAAAAAAAGCCACGCCATTTAAAAACGAGGCTTCCTGGGCCCTGCCACCAGTGCAAACTCTGGCTATGGAGCATTTGTGGGCCCGGATGTTTGTGTGCCCACTTGGGGTCAGGAACAAAGTAGCTGAGACCATGCTTGGGCTTGGCACTCCCTGCCTGGGCAGGTGGCAGGATCAGGTCTACTAGGTGTGCACAGGTAGGAGAGCATGGTGGATTCCCACCGCCATACACAGAGATGTTTCCAGGCTGTGCAGTGCTCTACGTGGCAGATTTGGCTGTAACTCAAATAAAAAGAGTTTATGTGCTGCACACTCATTCTCAGAGTTAAAGTGCTGAGCATGGCTCCTTCCTAGCAGCCCCAGAGCTAGCAGAAATGGTATGTCCACCATTTTGAAATTGGAGAGAGGTGGAGCCAACATCCAGAGCAGCTGCAACCAAGCTGCTTAGCATTTTAAAAACTCTTCAAGACAGTAGAGAATTAAAGACACTGCAATAGGACAGATTCAGACATAAAAGACCTCTAAATGGTCATAGTGTTAGATAAATGTATGTAGGTTTGGGAGAGAGAGGGAAAAGAATATAGAGAGTCATAAAATAAAGTTAATGCTTTAAAAAAAGGGTAAAGTCTTTAAAGAGACAGAGTAAAGAGTAAAAATAAGCCACACAAAAATGAAAACTTCACAGAGAGTCTGGATTATGTATTTTATTGTGTTTTCTTTGATTTTTTTGACTGTAAAGGAGCTAAGTACAAAGAGACATTTCATTTTATGGGCTAAGCTAAACCAACATGTATATTATAAAGGTATTATGACTTCAGAATTTGTGTGTAAGGATATGGTGCTTTGGAAAAGAGGTTCTTCTTTTGTTTTCACAGAGGATGAGACCCTGTGGATTCCTTCTAGACCAATATGGTATGATAGACCACGCCCTCCTTAAAGGTTGCCATAAACACCCTCAAAAACTTACTTTGCTTAACTGCCAACTGAGATGAACCTAGCATACAGGATATACCATGAAAGACCTGATTACTAGTGCCCCCATACAGCATGAAGCAGTTTGGAGAGAGAAAACTACACCCATATTTCCAAGTATTGTTTATAAATCTTCTTTTACATTTAAAGGGAGATATGATATAGATATGAATAATTTACATTGGTATGGATTTTGCTTTATTGATATAAATTTAAGGTCAATTTTGTTATATGCATATTTCTGATCTTGATTAAGGTATTGTGATTGTATATTTCATTTAAAAAATGTATAATTCAGAAATATAGGTTGTTAATAGATAATTATTGATAATAGTCAAGTTTATAGTCATGTTAGATTTTCTAGATTTGCATAGATATATTTCAGATAGGTATTCTTCATATCTTTCAAAGACTAAAGTATATGGCATTTAAAATGTTTTAATAACTTAGGGTTTTTCATGACAATGAGACACGTCTTCTCCTGGCAGCACCAATCTACTTCAAGAAGAAGATGGGCATCAAAGAGGCTCCTTATGGAGTTGGTTAGCCATTTGGGCAAGAAACTGCTCTTGCTTGGACTTCTTCACTGGACATCCACAGAGAGATGACTGCTAAACTTGCCTAAAGGTGAGATGGTGGTTCGGTGTTCCTGCTTCATGAAAGAGTCTGCGAGACATTCTGCAGGACACAGAAGAAAGTGACTGAACTGTCTTTAAAATTTCCTGCTTTCTGGAAAAGTTTGCTGGATACTATTGGCCTGTAGGCTAAGGATGGATGCCCCAATGGTACAAAAGAACTTTGGATGACTGTCCAGGCAGCGAGCTGTCTCTGTCAATTCTAGAGTTTTGGAATTTGCTTACAATGCACTTCCCATTTACTTAGATAATATTATATCCTTCTGAGGTCTTTGATGGAGTTGAAAAATAGATAGATAGTTATAGTTTTCATTTGTTATGATAAAAGATAAAATAGATATAAATATTGTAACTGTAATTCTTGCTTGATAACTGTTTTGTTATATTCAACTTTACTATGTTAAAGTGAAAGCCTTTCTTTTTGTTTTAACATAAAATGGAAAATGGTGTAGGATGTCCTTCTGTTTACGTGTTGCTTTCATTGGTTGAATAAAGAAACTGCCTTGGCCTTTTGATAGGGCAGAACTTAGGTAGGTGGAGTAGACAGAACTGAATTCTGGGAGGAAGAAAGCAGGGCAGAGGGAGAGCCACCATGGAGCTGCCAGGTCAGACATGCTGAATCTTTCCCAGTAAGCCACAACCTCATGGTGACACACAGATTATTAGAAATGGGTTGAATCAAGATGTGAGAGTTAGCCAATAAGAGGCTAGAACTAATGGGCCAGGCAGTGTTTAAATGAATACAGTTTTTGTGTGATTATATCAGGGCTAAGCTAGCCAGGCGGCCAAGACCAAAAGCAGGCCCTCTCTCCTACAACAGTTATATGTGAATCTTTCCTGGTAAAACAGGTTCATTTACTTCATATTTTAAGAATTGATATACATAAGGCAGTTGCTAGGAATGTCATTGTTGTTACTTTTGCTCTTTGACTTTCATCGAATGCACACATCATCACATAGCTACCAGTTATTCCCATTACAGATCAAGTTAATTGCGGATCAAGAAGAACCATGTGCAAATGGTTACTGCATGTCTCACGTGTAACTGGCATGGAAAAATCCAGATGTTCTAGTTAAGCAGGGTCTAACTAATAGATGGCTACAAAATGGTAACTTCAGAATTACTATAAGAGCTATTTAATATGAGAATTTTTCTCTCAACACATTTGGTTAAATGAATTGACTAGTAAGAATAAGGTAACATCTCCTCATTGAAAGATTTTTTTTTTTTTGTCATTTCACTTTACTCACAAGATGGTGGTACATGACTTATTTCCATGGCTTATTCTTTATGGATTCAGCTAAAGGGAATGAAACTTCTTGACCCCTTCACAATCTAATTACCTTCAGGATTCCACTTTGCAAAATGCCTTGATACATTTCATTCATGTCTATAATGTTCTTATTTTTACTTGTTATAGATTTGCTTAATTTTTGAGAAGCCAGAGGGTACAATTTTATAAAAGCAACAAGACTTCCCTTTTATGCTGTGTATTACTAGCAGAGGATTCTTTGATCATGAAGTAGAGGTCAAGAAAACTACTAGAAGACACTGGGCTTCCACCTCTGGCCTCCAAAATTGCCCATGCATGGAGTCAATTACATATATAAAAATCGTAAGATACTAGGCCATTTAGTATAAGAATAATAAAACATGTTGCCCAATAATGATTCAGTGGGTTAAAGTCCTTGGACCAAGACTGCTGATCTGGATTCCATCTCTAGATGGAAGGAAGGGGCTGAATCCTGATGCTTTTCTCTGGTTCCAATTTAAGTGCTCCACAGCCTGTGAAGCCCTCCCAACACCACCTATTCACAGCACAAATGCAAGTAAAAAGTAATAGTAGAATCAGCTTAATGATAATATAAAAGACATATTTTGATGAAAATAATGTTCTCCAAAACAAGCCAAATATATGGCATATTATTTACATGTGTGAAAATCACATAAGACATATAATAATGTAATAATAATACCTCCCAATTCAACATTAAACATGTTTGGCATTTTCAGAAGCAATAGGATACAGCCTCACATGAGTGTGTATTTAGTAGACAACATGACACAGCATTGAGAATGCTTGGAATATGTAAGGATACTAATGCTTTAGGAACATTATTCTGATTATGTTTTCTCACTCATAGAATTATAAATGAGTGAGAGCAGTTGATTTTAAACCAAAATTTTAATTTTTTAAAGGAACATACTTTGTAGTGGTTCATGATTTATGACTTTAGATACATCTCATACAGGATCGTGCCTCATCTGTTTGAACATACAGACTCACTGACCTTGCTTTTATACAAGGGTCAATTTTAAATCTTTCTGTGTGGGTAGAATATATCATGCTCCATTTACCTTTTATTACTTGTTATATTTCTAAACCCAACCACCAAGGGGTTTTCAGAAAGGGCAATATAATTATATAATTTACCTCAGAATGACGATAGGTAGACATTTCTCTTTCTTGATGTCAGCCTTTATCTTGTTACTTACATTATCTACCCATCAGACTCAGATGATGTTGGGGTAAAATGATATATCAAATTGAGATGATAATTTTATATAACAACCAATGGAAAGTATTCTTCAAGAATTAAATTTTCTTCTTTCCAATGTCTTATAAGAGCTAAGCATCTTTTTTCTACACTTAATATTTCTATACACAGCAAGTATTTATATACTCAGCAATAAAAGCAACACATATACAGAAGGACTTCCCACACCATTTCCCCTTTTCTGTTGAAATAAAAAAGGTTTAAACTTTAAATATTAAAATTATATATAACAAAACAGGTATTAAGCAAGAATTATGATATTTATATCTACTTTATCTTTTATTATAACTAAGGAAAACTATAACTATCTATTCTTCAACTCCATCAAAGACTTCAGAAGGATATAATATTACCTAAGTAAACAGGAAGTGCATTGTAAGCAACTTCCAAAACTCTAGAATTGACAGAGACATCTCACTACCTGGATAGTCACCACATTCAGCCTACAGGCCCATAGTATCTAGAAGACTTTTCCATGAATCAGGAAATCTGAAGATCTGCTCTTCCATATAATGGCAAAGTCCATCAGTTGCTTTCTTCTATGTACTGCAAAATGTCTGGCAGACTGTTTTATGAAGCAGGAACCCTGAGGGACCACCTCACCTTTAAGGAAGTTCAGCAATCATTTTTCTGTGGGTCCTCCATGTCCAGTTCATACAGCATTATATCAGTAGTCTAGGCATGAGCAGTTTCTTGCACAAATGGCTAACAACCTCCATAAGGAGCCTCTTTGATGCCCATCATTCTCTTGAAATAGATTGGTGCTGCCAGGAGCAGATGTGTCTCATTGTCATGAAAAGTCTTAAGTTAATAATTTAAACATTTTAAATGCCATTTTCTGTAGGTCTTTGAAAGGTTTGAAAATTATCTGTCTAACTGAAATATATCTCTATATGTCTAGAAAACTTAACTAACATGACTTTAAGTTTGATTATTATAGATGACTATCTATTAACCCGTTTATCAATTATACATTATATTTTAAATGAACTGCACAAACACAATACCTTAATCAAGAACATATATATATATATATAACAGAATTGATCTTAAATTTGTATCAATAAGCCAAGTTCCATACCAAATGAGAAGTATTGATCTCTATAGCATATCCCTTTAAATGTAAAGAAACATTTATAAACAATATTTGGGAATTTGGACATAGTTCTCTCCAAACTGCATCCTGTTTTTTGTTGGGTGAAGTAATTTTTGGGGGTGTTCACAGTGACCTTTCAAGGGGTCTTGATCCATCAAACCACATTAGTCTGGAAGAAATCCACAGGTTCTCTTTTTCTGTGGAAAGAAAAGAAGAACCTCTTTTTCAAAGCAGCAAATCCTTAGACCCAATTTTTGAAGTCAAGATACCTTTAAAACATATATGTTGGTTGAAATCTCTCTCTCTACTTAGCTCATTCACAGACAAAATTTTAAAGAAAACACAATAATATACATAATCCAAACTCTCTGTGTATTTTTCATCTTTGTGTGGCTTATTTTTCTTTACTCTTTTTATCTACGGCTGTCTGTACTTTGTCTCTTTAAAGACTTTGTTTCATTTTTTAAAACCATTTATTTCTTTTTATAACTGTCTCTATACTTCTTTTCTCTCCCAAGCCTAGGTACATTTATTCAATACTGTGACCCACCTAGAAGTGGCTGTTGGCTCCACCCAATCCAACATGGAGGAGGCATGTTTACCACCAGCTCTCTGAGATCCAATCTGTCTGTCCCAGCTTCAGGGATGCAGCAGCTCTACTTTGACCACAAACCCCATTTAAATGCTCTGTAGCTGGGCCTCCTGAAAGATTCAGAGTTGTTTGTACAACTAGCACAAACAAGGAAGCCTTCTTAGAGAAGCTGCACAGTTTTTGCTGCTACTGCTGAGTCAGGAAGCCTTCTCTTAAAAGAATCTTGCCTCTGCTTGCTTCTAGAAAACAGAGCCCACCTGAGAAAATGCTGCTACCAAAAATCCATGCTTAACTCTGTTCTTTTATGTCTAGAATTTCTTTTAAGCTTTCTCCAGTTTTACATGAATATAGTCAACCACGTTAGCACACCAATTTATTGGGGGAGGATGCTTGTTCATTTTCCAGTTGCACAGACTCCCAAAATAATCACACAAAAATCTGTATCAATTGCAATACTGTTTGACCAATAGATTAAGTGTATTTCTGGCTAACTCATATCCTAAACTAACCCATCTCCATTAGTCTGTGTATCACCATGTGGCTGTGGTTTACCAGGCAGAGTTTCATTCTGGGCATCTGTCTCTGCTGGGGCTACATGGCATTTCCCTGACTCCACCTACTCTCTCCCTCTCTCTCTCTCTCTCTCTCTATATATATATATATATATATATATATGTATATATATACATATATATGCTTATAATATATATATTCCAGCCTGTCTGAAATATTCTGTTAAGCCATTGGCCAAAAGCTGCTTCTTTATTAATCAAAGAAAGCAACACATATACAGGACTTCCCACACCATCTTTCTTTATTATTTAGACAAAAGGGAAAAATTTGTGGTATAATCTTTATATACACTTTGGAGATGTGTCTTTGCCAAGGCACCTTCTGATTGGTTTAATAAAGAGCTAAATAGCCAATAGCTAAGCAGGAGAGGATAAGTGGGACTTCTGGGCAGAGATAGGAACTCTGGGAAGGAATCAGAGAGGCAGAGAATCTCCAGCAAGGTACAAAGGAAATCAATATACAGAAAGGATGAAAGGTAATGAGCCACATGACAGAACATAGATCAATATAAACTGGTTAATTTGTTTTAAGAACCAGTTGGTAACAAGCCTAAACTATGGTCAAGCTTTCTTACTAAAAAGAAAAGATTCCATTCAGTATTTCTTCACACTTCTCTGCAGATTCTAAAGTCTACCCTCACCTCCTCCACCAATATAAAAAAATATCCATTTCTGTTCTATAAAAGATGAAGTTATTTACCAAGCGCTATAGCTATGACTTAATAGCACCTGCCATCTCTGTCGCCACGTCTTCTAGCACAAGAAATCCTTCCATTGTTTCTGCTCAGCTGTGCTCATATATCTCTTTCAGTGTTCAATAAGGATGTATTCATGGATCAAAAAAAAATTTCAAACATGTGGTGGCATGCTCCTAGAATCTCAGCACAAGAGTTGCTAGGGCAGGAAGACTGTGCATTTGAGGCCAACTTGAGCCATGTAGAGGACACCTATCATAAGCAAACAACACAAAAATGTTTTAAGCATCTTACTAGATGTGTAGGTAGGCATACTTCCAAAGAGATTACATTTATAAGCAGAAAATAAAGTATAGGGAATATTGTGAATTGAAATGATAGAGTGGTTACTCACAGGTGCATGGGAGGAAGAGATTCAAATGGCACCATGGAATAGGCAGCTTTCCACAAGCTTTCCTGGGCAGAAAAGACATAGACATTTGAAACTAAAGAATGGGGCATTGAGGATGCTAGGGTTGCACAGCACTATATTGTGAAAGGCTTACAGCTGGGAAATTTGTTTTCCTATAGTTTTAGGGACTAGAACAGCAAAGACTGAAGTATCAATAATATTGATATCTTCTCTAGTCAATTTGTCAGACATTCTTGGCCCCACTCTTACTTTATCTGTACATGATCATTTTGTATAGCCTTTGCTTCCATGACACAAATCAGGTTGGATTTGAACCCACACAAATGGTCTTGTTTCACTTAATCTCTATAAAAGTTATGTCTATACATATGTTTGTGTTGAGGTATTCTAATGAAAGTTAAATATATGCATTTGAGGGAAGACAAGTGTGATCAATTGAAGATATTTCATGTATTTCCATCCTTGAAAATATATGTATCTTATGTTTTACCTTTTAATAAGTACTTTTAATATTGAATGATAGTTGTGAAAGTGAATGAACTAGAAGGATTTTAAATATCAATAAAAATTTTAATAAGTTAAAATACTATAATTATTTTAGCATAGTTTGAAATTCATATGGATAAGATTAACCTGTGCTGAAGATATACTTATAGTTTTCTCATTGGATTTTTAGAACCAGAGCTATTTCACTATATCTTGTCTGTGTTTCCATTCCTTTATCACTTCAGGGTATGTTCATGATCAATTGTTGTAGTTCCTCCTCTCTGCTATACCAAGAGACTAGAAGCTTACTCCTACCACAGAACTCAAAGATGGGGCTTTTAAAAGGTGAGTAGGTGAACATCAGAATGAGTATTACTCTATTATTGAACAATATTGGGTCCATAAGAGAAAGAGAGCATCAAAGTATGTAAACGTACACAAATGCTCTCTGTTTGTTGTCATGTGATGTCTTGTGCCATCTGGGACTCTTACAGCAGGAAGGACATCACCAAATATATCCTGAGCCTCTTGAACTGTGAGTAAATTGAGTTCTTTTCTTCATGAATTTAATCTACCTCAGTAACACGTCTTACTATATGTGTCAGACAGGTTTTTGTCACTTTAACAATATTTGCCATTAGCGACTTAAAGGAAGAAAGGTTTAGTTTACCTCCTGTTTCCAGTGCATAGGCAGTTGGCATTACCGCTTTGGTCCTCAAACCGAGAAGAATATAGCAGATTATAAATGAACAGATCTTACATTTGCTTTAAAGCCAACACATTTTCTTCCCTTTTCTATTGCTGTAAATCCTCTGAAGGCATTAGTATTTATATTCTTAAGTAATAAGAATGTTTAAATGCTGTATCATAATAGATTTAAGCTAAATTCATGCCAGATCCTTTAATGACTCTCAAGAGAAGTTAGGAAATGTAGGCGAAAGTTTCTGTTGCTCCAGGTCATGCGGCCATTCAGTCCCAAAGGAATACACAGAGGTTTATATTAATTATAACTGCTTGGCCCTTTGCTCAGGCTTACTATTAACTAGCTCTTACAGCCTAAAGAAACCCATACTTTTTATCTATGTTTAGCCAGGTGGTTTGGTACTTTTTCTTGGTAAGGCATTCTTATCTTGTTTCCTCTGTATCTGACTTGCAACAGTGTCTCTGCCTTCCCTCTTCCCAGAATTCTTTTAGTCTGGCTGCCCCATCTATACTTCCTGCTTGGCTATTGGCCATTCAGTGTTTTAATTAAACCAATAGGAGTGGCAAATCTTTACAGTATTCAAGAGCATTATCCCACAGCAGGGCTTTTATTTCAGGACATATTTTGTCCAGGGTAATATGCTTCAAAGACATTATTTCTTTAGAAATGAATTCTGTGGAGGTTAAGCCAAACTCAGAAAATTAGTGTTCCAGCCCAGTATTTAGAAGATTAAAAAAAATCTCAAAACTTATTTGAACAGCTTCCTGATGTAATGTCTCACTTTGCACTCCTACAGCCTCTCTGCTACTACCTCACTATTTTCAGAGAGCTGTGGAATGTATGCATTTTCTCCCCAGATTTCCCCCTTTACTTTTCATGATAACAAAATTTATCTTTGAAAATGACGTGTAATCCTCCCTACAGTTTGAGTGTGTCAGTTCCAGGGAGCTCACAGCAGAGAGCTGACCAACCAGCCTGGCCTTGGCTACCTTTATCTGCTACACTGTAATATGGACCAAAAGAACTCACAGAGAAAATTGAGTTGATTGTTAAAATACGGAAGGTAAGACCATGGTGAGTGTTTGAGTTTCTCATATTTTTAAATGTTCTAATATTTCTAAGAATGTGGACATTTAACAAGGCATGCTTCAAAAGTGTGTTATCATTGGCTACTTATCAGAAGTGATGATTCTGCTCTTTTTAATTTTATATGCATTTTTTGCATGTAAAACATGCAAATACACAGAAAATATTGTAAGAAATACCTATATACCCGCTACTAGATTCAAGAACAAACATTATGATAAAATTACTTTATCTATCCAAATGAATATATGATAAACGTGTGTATGTTTATATATATATATACATATTCTAAACCATTTGAATATAAATAAAAGCTTTTACAACCCTTAAAAATTTTAATATGCACTTCATAATAATAACCATAATGCTTATGTCAGACATTAACAATGCATTTCTAACACCCAATAATTTGAGTAGACTCTTCCAAATTAAGAGGAAATCTGAGTTAATTGAGGGGTCTAACTAGTTAGCTGACAGAATCCATCTCCTAATAAACCAAGCTCATACTGTCTCTTCCATGTGGAAGTAGCTGGAATTCTTTTTCTCCTTTTATTGAAAATATTTTTTCTTCAAATAATATATCCAGATAACAGATTCTCATTCAAAAATTCCTGACTCCTCAACAGTTCCCCTCCCATCTGGACCCACTCCCTTTCCGTCTCTCGTTAGAAAATAAAAAAGGCTTCTAAAGGATAATAATAAAAAGTAAAATAAATTTAGATGAAACAAAAACTAACACATAGGATAAAACAAACAGTAAACAGATATAGATACAGAGACCCACTTGTTTACACACCCAGGAGCCCATAAAAATATTAAGCAGGAAGCCATAATATATGTGCACAGGACCTGTAGGGTAAAAAGAGAGAAAAGGAAATAAAAGAACATGAATAAATAAAGTAAAATAAAAAATAAGATTGGAAAAACAATAAAGCCTGACAGGATATTATGAGAGAAGGAACCTCCAACGATGCTGTTGAGTTTGTTTTCTGTTGACATCTGCTGCTGAGCACGAGACCAACCCCTACGAGTCGTTTGTTTCTCAAGTGACGCTTGCTTGTAGGAAACTGATTTTCCTTTGCAAGTGCAGACAGCTTCTGGGTGAGGAATGGGGACAGCTGTCCACTTCTCCTTTCAGCTTTAGGCACCTATCTACTGCACACCATTCAGGCCCTGTGCCAGCTTCCTCAGTCCTTATGGCTTTATACGTACATCAGTCCTGTTGATTTAGAGGCCTTGGTTTCTTGGTGTCCTCAATCACCCCTGACCTTACATTCTTTCTGCTACCTCTTCTGCAGGGTTCCCTGAGCCCCAAGGGAAGGGATTTGGTGAAGACACCCTGTTTTGAATTGAGCGTTCCAAAGGTTCTCACTCTCTGCATATTGTAACGTTGTTGGTATTCATATTTGTTCCAAATTCCTGAAGGAAGAAGTTTCTCTGGTGATGGCTGAGCAAGGTACTTATCTACAAGTGTATCAGAATATCACTAGGAGTTATTTTATTGCTGGTTTTTTTTGTTGTTGTTTTAAAATAGCAATATTTGATTTTCCAGAGCTTTCTAGTCTCTGGTTCTTGATCATCCAAGCAGGGTTGGGTATGTGTTTCCTCTCAGAGCTGTCTTTAAGTCAAATCGTATATTGGTTGGCTACTCCCACAAATTTTGGGCCACCATTACACTAGCAAATCTTGTAGAAAACACGCTACTGTAGATCAAGGGGGTTGTGGCTAGACCGGTGTTTATGTTTCTCTTTTGGTAGCATGCACGGTATCTTCCTGTACCATAGCTGCTAGCACATAGGAATTAAGTCTCTAAGTAGGCACTGGTTCAACTATTCCATGCTCAATGAGATATATAGATGTTGTCTTCATAATGGAGCCTTGCCATCAGTTTGTGGAGAGCAACCTATAGTCTTGGCAAAAGCCTGTGTCATTTAGGGGTTTCTCTTGCTCATCTCCCTCTTCCCTTCTTCTACTCTCTCGATTTTCCCATTCCACCCATAACTATCTATTCTATTTGCATTTCCTAGGGAGAGCTATCTGCCCCCACAACCCCCAGTCCTATATTCTAAACTAATCTCTGTGGTTCTACATATTACAGCTTGGTTATCATTGATTCAAAAGTTAATATCCACAAATAAGCAAATACATACCACATTTGTCTTTCTGGGTCTGGGTTACCTCACCCAGAATGGTTTCTATTAGTTTCATCCATTTCCTAGCAAGTTTCATGATGTCATTGTTTTTAAGAGTAGAGTAATACCCCTTTGTGTAAATATACCAATTTTTAAACTAATTCTTTTGTTGAGGGATATCTAGGCTGTTTTCAGTTTCTGTTTATTATAAATAGAGAGGCTATGAACATGGTTGAGCAAGCGTCTCTGCAGTAGGATAAAGAATTCTTTGGGTATATGCTCGAGAGTGGTATGACTGGATCTTGAGGTATGATTCTCTGGATTTCCTTGGTATCTGTTTTTAAAGTTTCCTACTTATCTCTAATTTTATTAATTTGGATTTTATTTTTCCAGCTTTTAGTTAATTTGGAATTTGTCTGTGATCCTGATAGATGTAGCCATGGGGGTTTCCAGGTAAAATATGTTTCTATGCATTAGATGACTTTTAAGTATGGTGATGGGTTTGGGTGAGGATGAGGGAGTCCACAGAAGGGTAGAAAACAGGGTGTTCTACCAGGATCTACTTAGTCCCTTGGGAATTGGGCCAGGGAGCAGGAGAGGCCCAACGGATAGTCTGTAATAGAGCTGGTGATGAGACCTGGGGGTGGATATGGAGGAGACAAGTGGGAATGAAAGTCTGAAATTTTCCTGTCTGCATTGCTGGCCTGCTGGCTTCTCTGGCAGGTTTTCTGACAGGGTCCCATAGCAAGCCTGCTGGAGTTAGTGGCTAGGATAACAGGAAGAGTGGGAAAAAGGTTGGAGGAGAAGATGTGTGTGATCAACTGGAAATGGGGACATGGAGGAGGAGGAAGCTGCAGCCAGCGGTCTGCTACAGAAATAGGGGTGAGGATGGAGACTGAATTTAGGAGAGAGGAGAGAGAGGTGGAGACCTGCAGTTACACTATTGGTTTCCCTGGCCTCAGCAGCCTATGGGTTCCCAGATAATGCCTGGTGGAATTGAGGACACGGGTAAAGTCGTGAGTCCCGGGAAGAAAAAGGTGGGGAGGAAGATCTGTGTAATCCAGTGGAGATGGAGGCATGGAGTGAAGCGAGCCTGTAGCAGGTGGTTGCCTGCAGAGCTTGGGTTTGAATTTGGAGGAGAGGAGATAGAGGTTCAGGAAGATCTGCTTCTAGCCTCTTTGGTGTCAGGATTTGGTATTCTTAATTCTTGTTTATTTTATTTTGTTGTTTAAAGAAATAAAACAGGTTGGAAGATATCCAGAGGTCTAAATATTTTCATAAAAATATTTTTAAATAGTTCGTATGCACCATTAAGAATTTTAGGCAATTATTCCAGGAAGAGTAGTTGAGAATAGAAAGTAAATGCTCAATAGTTGTATATCCTTAAAATACAGCTCTCCTCAGATCTCATCCAACCATTTAAAAACAGAAAGTATTGTACTCTATTGATGAAGAACATTTTCTTACCACCATCCATAATTAAATGAGGAACACTCATACAAAAGAAAATGGCCAGTCTATGGAGAGGAGATACATAAAAATTTTATTTTCATTTTCAATGCCTAAGTGATTGTCATTAAATTTGGTTTGTGTCTATAAAATTTCTTATTGCAGTTGTTATGATAGTAAAGTTGGTCAGGTACATATATTAATATTAATATATTATAGCTCATAGTCATTATAGAGACATTAGATGACATTAGTATAGCAGCTGGATTGCAACAGTAATTCCAGTAAGAGTGAAAATTTCCTGAAAATGTTTCACTTAAGTAAAGAATTGCCAGGTGCTAGTTTTGGTCAAAACAGACCATTCGAATTATTTTTTATAATTACAGGTCTATAAAATTTGTAGGTATCAGCTTTTCAGTGCTCCTTATTGAGAATATATAAGAACTGATAAATTTCAGTTGATCTGAGTAAGACAGTTTAAGAAGTCTGATACTAGGGGTCTCTTTTCACACATTTATTTTTGTTATTTTTAATTGTGTGCATTTGTCTGTGTGGGGTATATGCGTGTGAATGCAGTGAGTTCAGATGCCAGAGGTGATGGATCCCCTTGGAGTTGAAGTTTAATGTAGTTGTGAGCTACCTGTTGCGGGTTCTAGAAACCAAACATGGGCCATGTTCAAAACCAGTATTGCATTGTAGATTTATTGTTACAATGAGCTACCTCTCCATACCCTACTGGGGCTTCTTACATAAAACAAACAAACAAAAAAACCAATCTAAATGTACAAAAGGATATATTCAACCTTTATTGAAGTTTTATTTGTGCTCCATGGTTCTGAGGTTGTCTTGGACTTCCCCAAAATTCCTGCAACTTGGCCTAGGACATGGTCCATAGATAAATGTATAATAATAATAACAACAATAACAAAGTTACTCCCATTTATGACATGACTTCTGGAAGCTTGAAGTTTATTGAATTGGAAATGTTTAAGTTCTTGAAGTAATCTGATAAAATCTGATATTTAAGTAAACATAAACATTGTTTCAGTTCTTTCTTTGAAAATGGTAAGTTAAATCTACAAAATTAGTGAACATGATGAAAAATCATACAGAGATAAGAAAAATAAGTGATATTCAGGACTGCTTATTGACTCACACACTATTAGTATAAATTGTCCTGATTGCCAAGATGAAAGCAGTGTGTGTACTTCCCAAAGGGACATGTTACCTATATCAGTCTAGCACATAGCAGGAAAACAGACTGTATTATCTATTTGTGTCTCTGTTGGATATATGTGGGTATTGACAAGATTTAATGATATATTCCAAAGTTGATGCTGTAATATGACTGACTGAAATAAATCCTAATAATACTATCAATGAAATATCTAAGTCATTATGACTTATTTGACCCTCCTAATTTGACCCTCCTATCATATTTTATCAAGCGGAGCTCTCATTTCACTTACCACATTATACAGTAACAGATGAGGAAAAAAATACATTCAATAGAATTATATCCATTAGTGGTTCTCAAAAATAGGAAATTAGATGAGGGTTGGTAAATAACAGAAAAACTACATTTGTTCTGTTTACAACTTCAGTTGAAGAGACAAAATGCATGTCTTGGAGCTGAAGGGATGACCCTGAAGTTTAGAACACTAGCTGCTCTTTTACAGGACCCAGCTTCAGTTCCCAGAGTTCATATAGCTATATCCCCTCTTCCAGGGACCCAAAACCCTTTTCTGGCCCCTAAAAGCACCAGACATGCACATGGTACGCAGACATGCATGCACATACAATAAAGTTAAAGCAGTTTCTATTTGTACTGGATAAATTACTATACGTTTGTGGAAGAATTATGAGACTGGGTTTGGGAAGGATGTGTATAGCGTCATACTCAACTTTCTTATTTCACCAGTTTGCTTTGTTAATGTACCCAGTAATCCTTGGACTGAAGACAACACTAAGAAGACAACAGGCTGTATTAGTCCACAATAATATTCAGCCTCTATAAAGTTAAACCTAACAGAATTCCAACAGAATTTGTGATATCACTCTCCCTTAAACCATTTGTCATGCCCATAACTTTTTAACTCCCTGCAGTTGGAAATAGATCTTAACAGCAGCAGTAGTACAGTGTCTCTTTGTATTGGCAATATGAATAAACCAGATGGCCAAACCTGAAGGCAACTACTTGGAGTAAAATTTTTGAATAAAATGATAAACTGAAGAATGTTATGACAATTTATGAAGGAGAAGCAGCCAACAATTATTAAATTATTTTTAAAGAGATTCTAATGTACACACAGTAGGGGTTTAGAACAATAAAATAAGCAGTTTATATGCTTAGCTTCATAGTGTCTTTGGGTGAAGGGTTTTCTTGTCAAAACCCCTTCATTTAAAAACACAAAAAATTATGTGGATTATAGGCAACATAATTAGTCACGAGGGTGGTACATGATGAATGAACATAGAACATATGCTTATGAGTAAGGAAGTGTCATTGTAATGCAGCTATGCCTCTAATTTGTCAAACCATAATCACTCTCAAAGAATTGTCATGAAGCAGCCAGTTAGGACATATATCCAGGTGAATCTGGATAATACTGTTTAATAATGATGATAAGGAGCATTCATCACTATGAATGGCAATCATGACTTCCTTATCATCATATTGATAAACTAATAAGTTGTTAGTGCTGTGTATAGAAAGTCATAAGTGGAGAAAAATGGATTTTGAGGCATTCAAAAAGAAGAATGATAAAATATGCACATATTTATATTTCTGAAATGAGAAAGCATGATTTATCAAAAATGATTATGAGAAGTTCAAGTAGTGCCCAAAATACATTTACTTTTTTCAATAATTTAATCTTAGATTTATTTTTTCATTATTGTACTGAGATTAATGCCTAATGCAATAACACTTTTGGTTTATACATACATACATAAACAACACTAGCTATTTTAAAAGAAAGAACTTTAAAAAGAACTGCCTTGTACTATTTGTTTTTAGTTACACTATAGAAAAAAATGTTTCTTGACTCAAGTAAGGCACCTGACATGACCTTGATATCAGAGGGTATGCTAAGATAGAAAGCCAACTAGAGTTGTATCATGATATTGACACAATGAACCTCCAGGTAAACACTAAAATGATATGCCCTTGCCGTCAAAAGAAACAGGGCTGTTAGATACATTCAAGTGATGCCTTGGAGGTACCATGAAAAACCCAAGGAATTTTCTACAGAGATGGTCATGGTCTGTATCTATGAAAGATGAATGACTAGAATAATTCTTAACTGGAAAAATTCAGCCTGCTAGAGAGCTCTTGAATAACTTTAGTGTAGTGGTGTTTCATTTGTATTTTAGTAAATTAAGCTTGCCTGAAGATCAGAAAAGTGTATCAGCGATTCTGGCCAGCCTTACAGACCAGGCAGCAATGACAAACACCTTAAATCCCACTAGCCTTCCATAGAAACCAGGCAATAGAGATGCACGCCCTTAATCCCAGAACTACAGAGGATTATGAAACAGGAGGAGACAGCTCTCAATCTCAGTCTCATTCTGAGGTTTCCTGGAGGCTGGATCACCATTTTCAGACTGAGGTCTAGTTAAGAGCCAGTGGTTGGCTGCTTTGCTTTTCTGGTCTTCAGATTGAACCTCAATATCTGTCTCTGAGTTTTTATTAATTGTGCATCACTTTGGGATCATGACTATGTATTAACTTTTATTTCCATGTCATTCACTTTATGATTATCACACAAATTTTAAATGAACCTCTCCACTTCCTATAGCAGATAATCAGCCTCAATGAAAGTCTATCTTCCCTGGCAATCAGTATTTATTTGTTCAACCACGTAACTTGAAAAAAGAATGTGGCCATGTCATCAAGATCTTGAGATCTCAAAATAAAACAGACATCAGATACAACTTTCCTATCGATTCCATAACAAGATACCGCAGACCAGGAAGTGTTAGCTAAAAAAGATTATTTTCTCAATGTTTTGGAAGATACAATGCAAAGATTGAGGTGTCTGAAGTTTGCTTTGTACTGAGACCTTTGTCCTTGGCCAGCAGATTCCATCTTCTTCACATTACGCTTAGATGTTCAGGTGCACTTCTCCCTCTCTCGTCCCTCCTCCCTCCTTCCTCCTTCCCTCTTCCCTCCCTCCACCCTCCCTTCTTCCTTTCTTCTTCTCTCCTTCTTTCTTTCTTCCTCTCTCCCTTTCTTTCTTTTTCTCTCTTCTTTTAAATAAAAATGGCTTCTCAAGGCAATGATTTTTATCTTTTATTTTAAAAATTAATTTAAAATATTTTTGCATACAATATATTTTTATCATGTTCTTTCCCCTCCCCTAGCTTCTCAGAGATCCTCTCCAAACTCCTAATAAATAACTTTATGTGCTTTTTCTTGCTCTCTCAAAAAATAATTGAAGAAAAAAATGTTTTAACAAGCAAACAAACAAAAGCAATATGACAACAAAAATAACCCCCCCCCCAAAAAAAAACTAAAAAAAAAAAATCTAGTCTGTTTGGTGTTAGATACTGCTCTTGAGTAAGGGGTATGTCCCAGAGTTTTGTTGATATATCCAGTGACATTCCTTTAGAGAAAATTGATCTTCCTTTTCCCGGAATGTATCGATCTCAGACAGCTTCTTGTTTAGGGGTGGGGCTTTGTATCCACTCCCTCTTCTCAGCGTTGACATTTTTGTCTTGTTTGAAGTTGTGCAGATTTTATGCATGCAGTCACAGTTTATGTGAGTCCATGCCTGTATCAGCCCTATTATGTCTGAATGACTCTGTGTTCTTAGAATTATCCAACATTTCTGTCTCTCACAGTTTTGTTTTTTTTTTTTTGCCTCCTTTTCCACATAGATACCTGAACCTTAAAGGAAGGAATTTAGGGTTCAGTGATCCAAATTATCTCACTCTCTGAATATTGCTCAGTTATGGATCTTTTGTTAATTGTCATCTACTGTAAGAAGAAACTTTTTTTATTAGAATTGTGTGATGCATTGATCTATGGGTATAGCAAAATGCCATTGGAGTTCTATTACTGCTATGTTCCTTTAACAAAATGCTAGCAGTAAGTTTTCCCCTAGGGTCCATGCCTAATCTTATCCCAGGTTCTTGGCTTCTTTAACAATGTCATGCATGGGCTCTATCTCATGGAATTGGCCTTAAATCCAATCAAGAATGGTTGATTGCACCCATAGCATTTCTCCTACCCTTGCACCAGTTTATCCTGCAGTCAGACAGTGGTTATAGGTAACAGAGCTTTGTATCTAGGTAGTAATAATGATTGCTTTTCTCTTTCAGTACCTTCAGGACTGTGTAAAACACTTTCCAGTACCTTAAATGTTAGCCAGTAGAGTGAAGTTTCTAGTTGGGCACCAACTCTATTTCTTCATGTTCAATGACAGCTGTAAACAGTATATTCAACAATAGGGTCTTATTGTCAGGTTATGGGGGTTAACTAATAGTCTTAGAAATACCCTGTGATGTTTGGGGTGATTTATCAGACTCATTTGGCCAAGTTCTGAACAAGATGTTACTTATTGCTGAAGCTGGAGATTCCACTTAGTTGTCTAAGATATGTACTTGAGGCACTGTCTTGCCTATTGTATAATAACTCCATTTGTATTCCTTTCATACACATATTTATTTCAGAGAACTTCAAAAGAAGTCGTTCCATACAGCTTTTTAAAAAAGCCTTGATGTAGTGTTAGCTGTTTCTCTGGTGTTAACCCCTTCACCCTGTCATCCATCCTCCTCACTGTTTAGTCTTCCTATTTTAGTTTCCTTATTATCTCACTGTAACACTATGTTCCATTTTCCCTTTCTTGGATAATTCTCACATTTGCCCTGTTCCATTAGTAGCTAACCTCTGTGGCTATTCAGATTGTAGCACATATCCCCCAAACTTAGAAGCTTAGAAGTACATATAAAAGAGAGCACTTAATATTTGTCTTTTTGCATCTGGGTTACCTTATTCAGGATAATTGTTCCTATCTCCATTCATTTACCTGCAATTTTTATTTTTCTTAACAGTTGAATCATATTCAATTGTGCAAGTGTACCACATGTTCACTATTCATTCGTCAACTGAAGAACATCTAGAATGGTTCCCGTTACTGGCTATTATGAATAGAACACTAATAAAAATGCATGAGCAAATATCTCTAAAGTTAGTTGTAGTCTTTTGGGTATATGACCAAGAGTGGAACAGCTAGGTCTTGTGATAGATTGATTTTCAGCTGTTTAAGGGACCTCCACACTAATTCCAAAGTGGTGCACTGGTTTGCTTGCTTATCGCTAATGAATGTGTCCACTCTCTCCACATCCTCACCGGCATGTGCTGTTACTTGTTTTAATTATCTTAGCTTTTCTGAGTAGGGTAAGAAGAAATATCAGAGTCATTTAATTTGCATTACCCTGGTGGCTAAGGATTTTGAATGTTCTAAAAGTTTTCTCAGTCACTTGTGTTTCATGTTTTGAGAACTCGGTTTAGTTCTATATCCCACTTTAATAATTATTTTTTTATCTTGTTAGGCTTTTTTCAGTTTATTGTATAGTCCAGATATTAAGCTTCTGTCACATATATAACTGTTAAAGACTTCCCCCATTCTATAGGTTTCTGCATTGCTTAGATGATGGTGTCCTTTGCTGATAAAAGTTTATACCTTCATGAAGCCCCACTTATTAATTATTGTTATGAATGTCTGTGATATATATATATATATATATATATATATATATATATATATATATATATCCTCTTTAGAAACTCTTTTCTGTGCAGGTAAGTTCAGACCTATTCTCTACTTTCCCTTCTATCGGGTTTAGGATATATGCTCCATGATCCATTTGGAATTGATTTTCCTTCTTAAACCCATTCTGAGTTCTTAAAATGCATCAGATATGTTTCTTAAGTTTTCAGTGAAGCATAAATGTACATAAAGGAAATGAGGCTCCGCCAACAAAAGACAAATTGGAGATACTAGAGTGACTTCCACAGTGGAAAACACTTTAAATTTGCAGTACATTTATTTACAAAATTAAAGTAGAACTTCTTTACAGAAATTTTAGATGTTTCATTATTTACATTTAATTCTCGGGTATATTTGCTTCATCTCAATAAGAATTGAACTTTAAATTCTATATTTTTTCTTAAAGTTATCTTACTACTGCAATATCACTTAATAAACATGTAGACCTACTTTCTCAGAAAAACAGAAAATATAATTTATTTGTGAAACAAAGATGGCAAATTATGGTATATAATACCACTGAGGGACAATGAGAACTTTGAAAGAAAAGTGGCCAGAGTATGCATATATTATATCAAATATGGCTTTATGTAGTGTATTTTTACATACAGGCATTCTATGAAATGAATTGAATGAGAGATAATATATATTTACACACAGACATTATATGAAAAGAAGAAAACACTAATTTTTAAAGATTGTTTCATATATTGTTTGTTTAATTAATGCATTCATTTTACCAGAAAGATGAACATGGGTCAGAGGACAGATGTTTGCACATCGCCTGAGGAATGCTGCACTGCCGATACCATGGCATTCGTGTGAACAGCACTGTTTATTTCCAATGAAGGGCCTTAAACAAACATTGACAGCCTCGGTTAGAAAGTAATACATGGCCTTTCTGATCTTGAGAATACAAGCATATAATTTTGAGAAGTACTCCAGTCCTATTGGCTGCTATGACAAAAAGCATTAAACTCGGTAATTTATATGTGACAGGAAAAAATTTCTTACAGTTATGAAGACTGAAAAGTCCTTTAAAGATGAAGGTTCCTGCACATTTGATGCATGGCATGGGCTGGTTCATTTTTGTAGATGGTGCCTTCCTATGGGCTCCTCACTTTAGAAAGCACAGACCCCACCCCTGACTGCTTCCGAAGGGCTCTACTGAGCACTCTACACTCACAAATTACCTCCTAATCACCACACTTTTTAATTCTAATTGAGGATTATTTCTCAATATATGATTTTTGGGGAAATAACCTTCATAATATAGCAATATATACCCTTAAATCTTACAGGTATAATTTATTATCTTTGCTCTTTTAAATTAAAGTTTGCTACTCTAATTTATTAAAGAAGCTTGTTTTATTTGCTAAGTCTTTGAGGAATTAAATTTAAAATTAGCCATAAGGTACCATTTTTAAAAATCTTTTAAAAAAATTAATTTGTTTATTTTTCATCCCAGTCACAGCGGGATAATGATCTTGCATGCTATAAAGATTTGTCACTCGTATTATTAGTTTAATAAAATACTTATTGATGAGTAGCCAGGCAGGAAGTATGGGTGACAAAACTAAGAGAATTCTGGGAAGAGGAAAGGCAGAGACATAGTCTGAAGTGTCCAAGAATAAAAATATAAAAATATAGATTCCAAAAAGAAGAATGTAGAAATAAAGAAATATAAATTTGTAAGCCTAGGATAATGAGAGCAGGCAGTCAGCAGGTTTCTCAGCAGGATTTTATATATATATATATTAAGGATTAATATATATATATATATATAAAAACTCAAGTAACTAGACATTAACAAACCAAATAATCCAACTAAAAAATGTGGTGCAGATCTGAAGAGAGTTTTTTCAGCAGAAGAATCTCAAATGGCTGAGAAACACTTAAAGAAATGTTCAACATCCTTAGCCATTAAAAGCAATTAAAAATGACTCAGAGATTCCAACTTACACCTGTCAGAATGGCTAAGATCAAAAACAAAAGTGACAGTCATGTTGGAGAGGATGTAGAGTACAGGGAACATTCCTTCATTGCTGGTGGGAGTGTAAACTTGCACAGGCACTTTGGAAGGCAGTGTGGCAGTTTCTCAGAAAACTGGAAATCAATCTACTATGCCCAAAGGATGCTCTATCATACCATAAGAGAACTTACTTAACAATGTTCTTAATGGCTTTATTTGTGATAGCCAGACCTGGAAATAATTCATTATCTTTAATTTCCTAAGTATTTTTATCATTCAGTTATTACTTAATCTATATTATCTGGACTTTACTAACAAAAACCAGACTATACAGAAATTTGAAAATATCTATAAAAGATTGTATTCTAAACATTAGCTGGTTCTAAAGGAGACTGATATTGGGAATCTAAGTAAGAATATATTTTACATTGTAGGTGCTAGAAAAAGGATCAACTTTGAATTTACGCAGGTGAGAATAAAGAATACAGAGGCAAGCTAGGCGTGGTGGTCAATGTTTCCAATCCAGTACCGAGAGGCCAAAGGAAGAGGACCACAAATTAGGTACATAGTGAGCTGACAGGACTTTATGAGTGAATCAATACTATAGCAGATGTGAAAGATGGGTTAAAGTCATGTTCTTCAATGATGTAGAAGCAGTGAGGTAGTTTCCTTTTAAGAAAACATCGGATCCCATTGCACAGTATTTGAAATGTGAGAATAGTGGAAGGGCAGTTTCGAAATAGAATTGTGTGCTTTGTGTAAGTGGGTGAAGGGGCAAGAAAAGGAAAGCTCTTTTAATGAGATAGAATAAACGGAAGAGTTATTGTCAAGATGGTAGAGGGCCATACACTGGGAAGAACACACTTTCCAGGGACATGATATCCACGCACCCCAGAAAATGAAAGGAGATGAAGAAAAGCTGTTTAACCCAGCAGTAGGGAGAAAACCTACAAGTGATGGCAAGGCAGGAATTTCTTTATGGAAAGTAAGGGAGAAATAAGGTTTGGAAAGAAGAGCGGGCGAGCAGTGAAGAAATAAAAATAAATGTATATTATTCTGTTAGAGGCTGAGGGAAAGCAGTGGGAAGAAGGCAAATCTTGCTGTCAGGACAGCTTTGACTCAAACCCTCCAGCTCTCCATACTGTCAATGAGCGGCTTCACCCCCACCCACAGGTCTTCTGCAATATGCAGAGATTCAAATGGGGCAGTGTCTGTGCCCAGATCACGCTTTAGCATTTTCTTTCAATAGAATCACTGTGCTTGTAGATGAGTACTTCCGCGATTGTGTCTGCTCTCGAGGACTTTTTCATCAATAGAATTGATTAAATCAGCAAAACCCAATTGTGGAGGGTCACATTAGCACATTAAGTCGATGCATAATGCAAAAATATATTTAAAATATTTGGTTGAAACACATTTTTCCATAAAACGTACACACACACAATATATAGTTTCTAACTTTTCCTGTCATTATTGTATTGTAAAAATTTTTGTATTTAAAAATAATTTAAGAGGGTCTTATCCTTTAGATATAATTAGATTTGAAGACTATATATTAGTGTAATTACATAAGAGAATCCTTTGTGTTGACATGAGGGATAAGGGTTCAGCTCCAAATTGAAAATCTAAACAACAAAATAAAATAAAATTGCAGTGGTAGCAATGCAGGTTAAAGCATTACATGGCCATCTGGCTCTCTCCTGAAAAGATGAGCAGGAAAAGCCATCTTTTAAGTTCTGATGTCTATTTTAGGTTCTTATTATATATATATAGTCATGATTTCCAATAAATCTCATGGTAAATATTTTATGAGTAAGGTTTTCATCTTCATGTACTGATGGAATTCATATTAAAGTGTTAGGAAATTCATAATTTGTAATTCACTTAGATTCCCAGACAATTATGATGTGGCTTTCCTTACCAACTAATCCACACTGGTTAGCTGGGATTTCAGAATGAAATTCGATTGGTTTTAACAAAGCTGGTGAAGCATCTCTGAGTAATGGGGCCTGGGGATCCGAAGGGCAGAAGAGAATCACCCCCTGAAAGTTATTTATGATCTCTGCTTGTGTGTCATTTCATGCATGCAGCCATACACACGCACACACTGAATAGATAAATTAAAACACAAAAAGGATTCCAAGGTTTTGAGCTTTGTAGAGGGCTCATTTGCCATATGAGCCAGGTGATCTAAATTTGGACCCAGAATCCAAATAAAAGCCTTTTGTAACCCAGCATGACTTCACTGGGAGATGGGATGCAGAGAACAGAATGCCCTGAGTTTGTGGACCAGCGAGCCTGGGACATGTCGCTGTTACCTTCCAGAACCAGTTTTCTACAAGGTAGGAGGCAAGGGTCTCCATTTGAGATTGTCCTTTTACCTCCATATTCATACCTGACGTGAACATTCCTGCACTCAAGACAAACACACATACAGATTTAAAAAGGGGTGGGGTGGGGTTTCTAGATACACACACATCAATATGGTCTTACAAAGCTGCAAAATTATTTTCACAAAATTGCATTTAGCTCTTTTGTCAACATAAAACAGCAGAAAAGGAACTATTGTTCATTGTCATTTCCTTTAAAATTTGCCCCTCTTTGTAATCACAACTGTGCTCTCTTAAAAGTAATGAGGATGTGTTAAACTGTAAGAGAAAAGAAACAAAAATATTATTTCTGTTGACATTCCAGATAACATTTATACTGTGAATACTTAGAATGTTGCTATATTACTTGTAGGAAGAGTTGTGGGGATTAATCATAATCTGATTTTTTATCAAACAAATTTAACAAATTACCATTCTCAATGATTTGTAAGTATTACAGTTATGCAAATATCTCACCTAGTATACGACATATAATCTCTAGAACCTCGTTGTGGACCATAAAGTGCCTAGATAGCAATTGAGAAAGTAATGACCTGCAAATGTTCTAACCAGGAAAAGACAAATCAGTCATGCTCTAGTTCTACAGATAACTGGAAACAGCCTAATTGTAGTATGAATATATAAGATACAGTCCCCGCCCCCCTGTTTTACTGCATTTGACTTACACCAATCAAAATTTTCTGCCTGTTGATTTAAAACAATATAATTATCAGCTTTGTCTCTTTAACCCAGGAAAGCCCTTGGGCTCTACCCGAGTTCCTTGTCCCTGTCATGACCTGCACATTGTCCCAAGGCATTAAACTGGGGCATTAGGGATAAAGGTTGTTGACTTTTCTTTATGGCTCCCTATCCTCTGCTGACTGATGTATAACACTAAAGCCCATTTATTTCTACAGCTTGTCTACTTCTTATTTGTTTTAGGAAACAAAATGGATTCAGAGCACAGACTTTTACCTTTCTCTGAAACACATATTCTCTTCAAGCTTTAAAATGAAGATTGCAGTCTATATACACGCAATTAGCTGCACCTGCTGCAAGTATATAACAAGATACACTCAATCAGTAATCAAAAGATAACAGAGTCACTATGCAATATCTCAAATAAAATTAGGTTTATTGCTTATTATTTTGAAGTCAGTGTTTCTAAGCATAGCATAATGTTGATCTTGTAAAAATTCTGGTGAAGGTATGGAATTTTGGTACTGAAATACTTTTTAAAAATACTTTATTTATTCTTTGTGCCTCTCATATCAGGCATCTCCATACCATTCATTTCTCCACCTCTTCATGTCCACCATCTGTCCTTGCAAGCTCCCCACACTAGATAAAATAAAATTTAAGAGGAAAAAAAAAAGCAAAAAAAAAAAAAAAAAGAACAGCACACCTGAAAGCTCTAGGAAAAGAAAGAAGCAGACTCACCCAGGAGGAGTAGAAGACTGGAAATAATCAAACTGAGGGCTGAAATCAACAAAATAGAGACACAGAAAACAATCCAAAGAATCAATGAAACGAAGAGCTGGTTCCTTGAGAAAATCAACAAAATCGACAAACCCCTATCCAAACTAATCAAAAGGCAGAGAGAGAACACTCAAATTAACAAGATCAGAAATGAAAAGGGGGACATAACA